>JAXRKO010000836.1:7500-27184 GCA_037039905.1 Formica aserva | reverse complement strand
CGGTGCTTTGTTAAAAATTGGGGGTTTTCGTTACAGCATTGGAATTAATTCCAAGTTTCCCTGACGATTCCTAAAAGCAATGGTTTCGGTAGTAACTCAACGACGAGCGCCATATACCTCTTTAAAGTCGAATTAAGAAATTAATTTAAAAAGTACATATTTTTTTAGAAGGAAGATATATTTTTTTTCTCTTTGTTAAAAGTGTTCTTCTATCATTATTAATATTAATATTATTATTGGCTTTATGAAAAAGAAAGACCTAACAATAGATTAAACATGGATATAACTATTATGTATAAATTTATGTTTTTTTAGTAATTTCAAATTGCAATCAGTTTGTCTGTTTTTGTTGACTTTTTTGATAAAAAAATTATGGTTACGAATGAATGTATTTTAATAATTAACTGTTAATTAATATAATTTTTGGTTTCTTTTGAGAAACTATTTCTCTAGGCACTTGGGATATTAACATCAGTTTTTGGTTTCTTTTAAGAAACTGTTTGCAGATACTGGACATCCCGCCACTCTAGGACATTAGTCCTGGATTAGTGTTTTTAGATATATGTACTATTCTATATATATAATAAAATACATGTGCAAATCAATATACCATTCCAAAAAATTTTTATATTTTTTTGAATATTATGTTATATACAAAATTATATATAAGAAGGTAACGTAAAATGTGCGAATACTTAAGAACTTTGAGACAAATTGATTGAGTACTCCGATATCAATAAAATATCGGCAAATTAATTTATTTAAACGCTACAGAAAAATAGCTTAGAATTAATTATTTGAAATCAATAAATTTATTTTATCTTACAAAGTGCTTGAATGTCTCGAGCAGAGTTGGTACCCGAGAATTATTTGTACTCGAACATTTAATATAAGCTACAATAACATGTATTTGCGTGTATTTTATTATCCATAAATATAGTCGTCCGTAACCACATTTTCATAAAAATTATTATATCCATTTATTTTTTAATAAAGAGATAGAGAGATTTTTTGATAATGGAAGACCACGTTTTCTCGCGTGAATTTCGGTCTCGAATTGAAGATAATGATAATAGTAACTGTCGTTGATTCGTTACCGAAATCATTGCTATCGGGAGCAGTCCGGAAAATCTGGCATTTGTTCCCTTCTGTAGCGGCCCTAACGTTCAACGGATCATTTAACTTTTCTTTGCGGATCGATCTTGCAGAAACTGATGTAGAAACAAGACATTGGTTGTTCTCCACCTGTAGGATCGTTCTTTTCTTTGTCGGATATTAACTGGCGTGTCACCGGGCGGAAGAAGGGCCTTGTTAAAATCGTTGGGTCTGTTATTCTCTATAAAACGCGCGATAACGCGATCTTATATAATATTTTAAAGCTTATAAAAGACTCATTTTATTCTGCTAAAACAGTCATTCGCGAGATAGAATATATATCTTATTGTTGATCGTGACATTAGTATAAAATCACGTATTGGAAAATAAATCGGGCGATGGATACTATATAACAGATTTCGAATCTGTCAAAATATCTTCGTATAAAATGATAGTAATTATATGGCGCGCACGTGCGTATATTGTGGGTTTCGATTATTAAAGAAATTACGCATATCGTAATCGAATATTACGAATACGACGATTTATTTATTCGTCGCGTTTGCTCGCAAATTTTAAATCACGATTTATCTTATAATTTAATCGTTGATTTACATCAAAGCTTTGTTTATATTTTCGCGTCTTGAATATTTTCTTTGAACGTCTGCGCAAAATGCGCTAGTAATGCAAACTATTTTTCTTCTACAGTTAAAAGACGATTTATAACTTTATTAACGACTCCTTTGGTCGCGATTATTTACATTATATAAAACTTATTAAGCTCTATAATTATATAACGATTATTAATAATAAATCGTTGCTAAAAAATTGCTTGTCTATTTTGCTTGTCTAAGTTGCTTGAAAATTTTTAGTAAATTTTTTATTATACGCATATTTTGGACATTTTCGTGTAATTCCTAATAAATTATTTTGTATTAAATTTGAGATTATATTTTATATTATATTTTGTATATTAAATTTATTGTATCATGTTATTTATATTAGAATATAAATAAAAATAAAATAAACCCCAACCCTGTGAAATGAAAAAGAGGAAAACTATCCTCACACATTTTTTCTCCTCGATGGTATCTCCACCTTAACGAAGGCATTTGCCGGGTGAGGAGGTTTGAGTACTCTAATGAACCTGACAATGAGAGCTATATCGGCGATAACGTATAGCATTTTCGTGTGAAGCAGATTTGGTCGTTCTGAGATCGATTAGTGACGTCATATACTATACTTGAATTATTAGGGGTACTGAATTATTCAATTAATTAATAAAATACTTCGAATAAGCATCTGATGTTTAATCAGGGTAAAAAATCTTGTGCTTTAAAGCAAAAATAGCATCAAAAACGGAGCATGAACTGTATATTATTTATATTATTGTTACGTCCAGACTCGAGGAAGGATAAGTCGACGGAAGGGCGCAACAACTATCTTTTATTATCCCGAAGTTAAACGTCTCGTGGCGTTTGGACTCGGGTCGAACGAACTGACAGATCTGAAAAGCAGGTAAACGACTGAGTCGCTATTACGCTGGTTATTCAGACGTTCATTCGGTGGTCCCTTTTCGGTAAGAGAATTTAATCTCTTTTAGGCGGGATGGGACCAAGTGCGATCTTTCGACTAGGAATGAGTGGGGGTTTAATAGAGCTATTTTGATTTTAAATTAACAAAATGTAAATTTATTCATTTTTAAAGTAAATGGTGGATATACATGATTATAAAAAATAAAAATAAAAATATTGTTGATTATAATTTCTCGATAAGTGTACGTGTGTATGTGTGTGTGTGTGTGTGTTAATTCGCGGGTGTTACATTAATACGGAGGACATCAGTCAGAATGCAAGGGAAAGATTCTATCGTTGACATTTAGGTTCTGACTGGTTAATACAACATAAAAATATATTTGATTAAAGGATAAAAACATAAAATCAAAATCAATATGTATAAGTAAATAAGTGTATATGTTAAGAACGGTCAGAAATATAAAATTGGTCGCTCGCATATGTGTTAGATTAAGATCAGGATTTAAAATTTTCTAAGACTTATTACCGAAACGGGTTGATGATTTAAAAAAATGAAACATTCTTCGGAAAGTTTGATTTAAATAAGAAACAAGACAAAAAGGAGGAAAAGAGAAATTATTCAATTAAACTTACTTTTTTAAATAGTAATTCAGAGGTGGAGGGGTGGCGAATTTGTACGGTGTTTTGCTTTGTGTCTCATGTCGGCAGCCCGATGTTCGATTCGTGGTTGCTCTGGAGATGATGCCAAGTGAGGACACTGGTGGCACAAGTGCCTAACTCGCGAATTACGGTGCAAAAGCACAGAGTAAGACTGCGTGAAGCTGAAGATCGGAAAATAAGTGCGTAAGTGATCGTATGTCCCTTCGAGTCCTCTTTTTATATCTCTCTTTTCGGGGTGTGTTCTAATTTCTAAGAGTGGGAATCTTCCAAAACTTTAACGAATTAAAAATTGTGCCAGTGTCCTCATTAGGCGGGGTGTTTCTCCTACTTTTCAAATTTTCACTCATGACGATCGTCGATTGGTGATCAGTTTAGAATCCCTTGAGCTCTAGGTTTCCCTTACGCCCGTGATTTGATTAGACAAAGTCCAACTTTCTGTCGTTACTCAATGTGACGTCACAGAAGTTTCGTCATTATTGATTTAGTTGTATTCATTAGATATTTTGTGAGAATTTTATTATCTTTTCGTTATCAGCTTTTTATTCCGCTGGAGAATTCTACTGCGAGGGTATCTACTGGTTTTTATTTATTTTTAGGCGACTGGCGCGGTTTCGTCGCGTCTTTCTCACGGTTACTCGTAGATATAGATATTGATAAGTGACTAAATGTTTAAGGAATGTGTGACGCAAGATGCTCTATTTACCGAACGACTCATTTCTATCACCGATCGATTATCATTGCCGCAACTTTGCGGAAGGGAGAAATCGTGGAGACGCCAGGACGTAACATTATTAATGCATTATATATTTATATTAATCAGATTATCTCGAATTCTTTATCTCTACAAGGCGACATACTTTTTGCTCGAACATATATTTATGGCAAATTGGATTTAATCGCTCTCAAAATAATCAAACATATCTAACTCGAAAACGCTAATTACCGGTAGAATCATCCATGCCGGACAGATCGAAAGAGAAGAGTCAAACTAAGAGAAATACCGTAATTATTATATATATTTATTATATTAATATTTTGAAATAAAATGGAAACAAAAGAGACAGTAATCGAGAGAATAGAGAGAAAAAGGGGCTCCAAAATATTTTCTCTCCTCGGGACTTACAATTAGAAATATCTCGATATGTGATACGACATACAAAAAATCGATTTCTGAGAAACAGAAGTCTATTCTACTATAATTTTCCTTTAGTTTTGTGATCTTTTATTTTGTACAGAGTTTTAATCATTAGCAGCATTAATTAATTCTTTCACGTTCATATGATTGCCCAATAATAAACACACCGTCAGGTTTTCGCAAAATATTATACGAAAAATCGAGATATCTCTTGCAATATTGGAGCGTAAAAATTAAGAGTAAAAGTTAAGAGTTTCTTTTATATTTCGTGGCGTGCTACATAGGATTCTAATTAAAAAACCGAAAATGCAAAAAATCTACTTATCCTAATACTTGGATATGTCTTTTTACGACATGCGAAAAATTATGATTTTCGAAACGCGGAGATCTATTATAATTATTATATTTTTCTATAGTTTTAACCATGCTCTTTCGAATCC
This sequence comes from Formica aserva, assembly GCA_037039905.1. Classification (NCBI taxonomy): domain Eukaryota; kingdom Metazoa; phylum Arthropoda; class Insecta; order Hymenoptera; family Formicidae; genus Formica; species Formica aserva. The sequence goes on along the minus strand of JAXRKO010000836.1, from coordinate 22,319 downwards.
ATGGAGTTTTAACAACGTTAATTAATTTTTCAGACACACACATTTATAAAATTACTTACATATTAGCTAATCAAAATTATACACACATACTTAATATTTGAATTGTCAAATACGTGGCTCAGCCATGACAGGCTTTTATTGATATGAAATAATGCACAGCGCAGTGTCGAGATAATCAATCAGCATCGCGGAAAATAAGCAACAATATTGGCGAGTATATTTAACATGTCTTTTTTAAGAGTGGTTACTTATGACTCACTCTGTATATAGTTTCGAAATCTGTATCAACATGCCTTGCTTAATGTTGGTATACAATGCTCGAACGTTACGCATTGAAAGAGAAAGGAAGATATAATGTGCCGTGACTTATTTTATAATCCCATAATGTAAGGATATAAATATTCTTTTTCTGTCTCTCTATTTTCTCGAAAATGCAAATTAATTTTAATTCATAGTATTTTGAAAGTTTCATAAATTACAAAGATTATTTACGAAAGAATAAAAGAGAAAATCTTATTAAAAACTAACATTAAAATATTCTTAATGCAAATAGCCTTTAATACAAATATGTAAGCAAAAACTAAAAATGATATTCATTATTTTACAGAAAAATATATATAGTTTACATTATAACCGTTCCATTTGCATTGTGCAAATAAAGATTATTTTCACAGATCTATCAAAATTTGAATTCATTGAAATTTTACCGGTTTCAATCGTTAGTTTTAACGAGTTCCCTTAAGCCGGTGTCACACTACGCATTGCGGATCGGATCCGGATTGCGAATCACTGGATTCGAACTTTCCGTTCACACTACGGATCCAGTTTGAAGTGTGCGCACTATATGTTATTTGTTGTATGTGACAAAATGTCCATGGTAGAAAATTATTTTAAGAAATTTATGAAAAATGGAAAACTGAGTGCTTGTCTTTTGTTATTAATTATGGCTCTTACCAACTTATAGCTTCATACTTATATGCATCTGTGCTATTTTATATCCAGAAGATATAAGAAAATAAATCTAAAACGAATGTTCAGTCGATTGAACGCGAGAAAATCCTTTATCTTGTAAAATGAATCAGGCTGAATGATAGAAAATGAAAAACGATAGAATATATATATATATATATATATATATATTTTATTATTATTGGATAAATCCGTTCGGCGGTATTCTTCAATATTAGTGTCCCATAATAAAGGACGCTGTCTCACCATTTCGATTAACGTACATTCGATATCTTTCGAAAAAAACATATTTTTAGGACCCATTTCCAAATCATGTGAGTCTCGCACAACATAGCAGACAACAGATAACCGGGCGAAACTCGACATTTCATTGGATCGCATTACGAATTACGGATCACAAAATAGAGAGTTGCCTATTTTGCGATTCGTAATCCGGATCCTTGGCTACTTCGCTCTGATTGGGTGATCGACGATTCGCAGTCCGTAATCCGAATCCGATCCGCGTCCGCAATGCGTAGTGTGACACCGGCTTTAGAGACATACATCAATGCTTCTGCTTTTTTTCATCGAATATTCATTTAATTATTTGTAAAACTGGAGCTCGTCACATTATCATGGACAAAGTGAGAAATGGCATTTTTGCAAGTCCAGGATAGGTGAAAATGACCATTGGCATTCCCGTGGGGACGAGGAGAAGAGGCAGAGGAGTAAGCTTCCAACGGGTACACAGTCGTATCGTCTGGCGCGCTTGATGGAGTAGTCTCGCGGCTAATGTCGAGCGAGGGTGAGTACAGACCACGACGTGGACGACGAACGATGCCTGATTCATCACCTCGCTCGGTAGCGCTCACACTACTCCCAAGACGCAGACGAATCAACGTACATTCGAAAATCGGAAGAGAAGGCGCGCGCCAGGCGCCAGAACCTGGCCGAGGTACCTCCAACCGTCAGGATCGATTGTAACTGGTGTTCCCGTGGGAAGGAATCTGACTGCCCGCTATATCCTTCAAGAGGATCACTGACCTCAGCGTATCGACTACAGATTCGTAACATGATATAATATTTGCTATATTTCTCGATGAGCTAATAAAATCAACTCATTTAATTTCTCGTAAAAAAAATATATTCATTTCATACACGCGGCGACGACAACTCACGATATCTCTTTCTAATCAAAGGAAATAACTATTTCTAACTATTTTTATTGATTTAATTCACTTTTCTACAACTATCTTTTTTCACAAATTAAATTTAAAATGTTTTTTTTTATGTAATTCTTATCTCCGAGTTCTCTCTCTTTCTCTCTTTCCCTCTTTTTAATTACAAATAACATTATAATAGTGTTTGAATATGAATTAAGACCAGATTGCTTTCGTAAAAATGTATAAATTTTATATATACAGGGTGTCCCAAAGCACCCTTGACAACGCTCGTGAGAACGTAGAGCACAGTAAACTGAACAGAAAAGTCCTTTACCATTTTGCGATTTTCGTAATAATGATTGAGAAATTAATTAAAAAAGATCGACCAATTCGCGTGAGTATAAGCGCGCAGTAAAAAAGGACAACCCATTGATGTGTGGTTGCTAGGACGCGGGAATCCATTATTATGTACTGCTCGTATGTAACCGTTGTCATTTGTAGAGCGCTCCTCCCAAAATTTCGACGCACGCCTAGCGACCACAAACTTTTGGGTTGTCTCTGGGCCGTTCTTTCTCGCCGCGCGCTTATACTCACGCGAATTGGTCGATCTTTTTTAATTAATTTCTCAATAATTATTACGAAAATCGCAAAATGGTAAAGAACTTTTCTGTTCAGTTTACTGTGCTCTACCCGCTCACGAGCGTTGGCACAATCTTTACCAGACACCCTGTATGTACATATAATAAATATAAAAGACGAATATATGTTGATAAGCTTGAGTACCTATATATTTGATATAAATAAAATGTATATAATGTATGTATATATAAAAAATTTTCAGTCGTCCAATTTTTTAAGACTCTTATCAAGCTTATCAATATATCCGTCTTTTAATCTCGCGAGCCAAATCAATAAAAGTACACTTTGTTGCGGATATATATTAACTACGTAAAATACACAATATCATTCACAAGAACAGATGCTTTTACATTAGAGGATTGGGTTGAAGGGTCGGTATCACAGCACGGCGATCAAAGCACGAAGTTCGCTATGTAATTAAACGCGGATGATTACAACGGATCGTGTTCCCGCTTCAATGACAATTAGACTAGTTGTATCTACGCAGATCGTTAAGTATTCGATTATATCAGAGCTCATTATTTGTAGAAAGTCTAACAGCATTCTCAGATTGCATTTTGTCAGATACTGTCCGCGGGACATAACTTCTGCGGTACCGTTAATGATAAGGACGATGACGCCATCATCGAACAGAAAGTTCTCAATAAAGGTCATCGAAATCAGTGCACTCTGCATGCTGATCGGACAATTTTATGTGGCACATCTGCGTTTATCCGTCTCTTTGAACGTCGTATGGCATATAGGTACTGGCTGACAACTCCTATCATTCTAATGCGCGCGGGTGTGTAAATGTGTGTGTGTATAGATAGATTATTGAAAGTCCTGAAACGGTATCAAGCGAGATTCTGCTGTAATCATACGAGGGAGAGATGATAAAAGGGAGCGGTTTCTCTAAATCTCGTAAAGTCAGTCTCACACATACACATATATCTTATCATCCGCAAAACCGCTCGCGTGCGCGACATGCAAATTTATGCATAGAGTGCATCACAAAAATAATATGAAAATAATTTTTTCTGGTTTTTCTATCAGGTAATCGATTTTGAAAAAATATAGGTATTTATAAACTGAAGAATGCAATGATAATGAATATATGACAATAGCTTGAATATCTGTCATCTGTACAATCTCACCACGTGTTTCTTTATTCGATATTATGTTTTAAACTCTATCTTGCAATTTCTTCAGCAGTTCATGAGACATAATGTACCGTTTGAAAGTCTCTGATACGTGGTAAAAATTATTGTCAAGAAGGAGAACGACGCGACAATTCCCAACGTGTCGATTTTCATGCATAGAAATTGGCGAGTCACTTCATTGTGTGCGTAAGCCGAGTACGATGAATGCACGCATCTTGGCGTGCATGTTGCGCTACAGGTCTGAGATTGGCCGGTGCATCGAGGGAAAAGATACTGCGAAATGCACGGCCATCACTGATGAGCCAACCCACACCGCGCGACAGCGACAAACAGGACAGCATCGGGACAGGACAGGACTGTCTCGTTCGGTACCAGGACTGTAAATCCGGGATTTTATTTGCCCGGTATCGAGGTTTATAGTGTCCTCAGTTCGCCGCGGCCGTGTGCGTCGTATCCCTCGCATATGTGTGTCTGAGTTATGTTCAACCGTCGTGCGGCAAGACGTTTGCATATCTTCGCTTCTCTATACGACGGGAGAAGGCGAGGGAAGTGCAGAAAAGCCGCCCCCTCCCTTGGGCTTCGTTCGTCGCCATCTCTCGTCTGTCGTTGTCCATGATCATCGTCGATTTCTGTGCTCGGTCCGTCATCCTTCGCCTCTCTTGTCTGCGAAATGAGACCTTCCTGAAAAACGCACGATATATTCTGTCCCTCTCTTCCCTCTCGTACCTACCTCTTTCTTCCCTTCTGTCCCGCGGGTATTAACTGGCTGTCCGGCGAATTGAATTTATCGGACGGTCCCGCTTTATCGAACGCCCCCACTTAACGTCTCGCTTAATTAGACACCGGCCGCATCGATGTGCTTAATGACGTAGAGGAGTTCTGGCGACGCCGGGGCGATCGTGGCTTCCCCGACAAAACGTTCGAGAAACCAGCGATCGCAGTTTTCATGTTCGAGAAATACCGTTTGTAACGGTCTGGTTTGTAAAATATGCAATAATCGTTTCTGTTCATTGCTCTCTCTATCTCTCTCTGTCAACTTTAATTTCAGTTTATATATGTTGTCTCTCAAGACTAGATAAAGTTGAAAATAAAAGATATTGAAAAAACCAAGTTTAAATAAGGAAGCTGATTGAAAGGAAGGAGCAAAAGAATAACAACTCAAGTTTTTCTAAATGAATCTTAACTAAAGAGAAGAGATATGTGCTGCGCTAACGATAAGAAAAGAAACTGCGTTTATGGATCTACTTTATCATTTTAGTTTTATTTATTTAATGTAGACCTAGAAACACAATACTGGAATCAACCAAATAACACGTCTTAAAGGATGATCTTAAATGAGATTGTCGTGATCTCGCTTATAAATATTAAATTGATAACTGCTGATAGAAAATGGATCCATGCGATCTTTCGAAACATCGCGATTGTGTCTCTGCGCTAGCGCAGAGACGGAGGTAGGTTTTTTGACTACAACATCAGCCAATGGTTGTTTTACGATCGACGATGAAATAATCTCTCGTGCGTATCCGCGCTACCGGGCAATTTTAATAAGACGAGACGATAAAGCCTCTCGTCGCATCGTTGAAATCGTCGGGACGCATTACGCGACAATCGGGGAACGATAATTTTCGCGTTACGTGACAGCGATTGGCCAGCGATTCCGGAGGAATCCTCTCTGTTAGGGGAAGTGCTCTCGTCCACGAAGAACGACAACCTATGCCGGTAATTAGAGACGACAGCAGCGATATTAAAATTATTGGACGCACATATATGCTCTGTGCTGATTCTTGTGATTATTCCTGTACATGATATCCTGTTACAATCGTAAAGTTAAAAAATTGCATTTTTTGAACATTTGAATTATATATTTATATTTTTTATTATTTATAACAACTTTATAACAACATTGCACCACGTGGACTACACGTGGACACTGTGACATTAGAAAATTATAGAAAATAAAATTTATTAATATATATTTTCTTTTTAAATAAACGATAAGATTGTTTTTTGATTTGTTAACATTTATTTATTTATTTAATATTTTAAGTTCCAAGCTCATATTACTATTCATTGATTAATATTTATTTTACTTTATAGATAACAGTATTATTATCTACACTCACTTGGGCGAATAAAAAATATATTCTTTGAAAAAGCTAATTTATTAGATATTTTATATTTTGATTCTTTAATTTTCAGTCTCTTGTTCATTGCTCTTATTTATTTCTCTCCAATTTTGCCAGTAGCTATTAAGAATTCGTGAATCGATAATAGTCTGACAAACACTACGACTCGAGGAGAAAGGGGGGTAACTTCTGTATGATTAACAACAATAGTGGTTACAACATAGAAACTTTGCATGACGGATAAAGCATTTTTAAAAAAAGTACTCGTGTTTTACGCTATGAGTAAAATTCTTGATCATAGTAAAACTTGTTATAAGCATAAGAAGAATTATAAAAGCATTATCACATGAGGAAATGATATATTATATCATTATATACATAAAATATATGTCGATTATTACATACATATTCCGCTAACTTCAACTAATGACAATAAATTGTCGCAACGGTATCGACGATTGATTACATGGCACGTTATTAATTATTGAAACATCAGTAAGTACCGGTTGCGCAGAGATAAATTGTCGGAGATGAGTAGTCCTTTCTGCTCTGCCGCCAATTTGATTCTGCACGCGGCATTCGGTTTAGGATCTCGTTTGTTGCCATCTGCTTTGAGAAGATCTTTCGAAGACCGTGTAAAAATCAACGTTTTCTCCCCGTCGAATGGATCTTAGCACGCGACAGCAAGCATCGCTACGGGGGTTGAACGATTGGCGTATCGGTGACCGCGCGAGCACGACCGAAGGAAACGAGACTTATAGAAATAAATTCAATTGCAAGAATAATTGTCGTCGCTTATCCGCGTATAAAGTAGGATATCCTACAGCAGGCCTCGTGACAGGCACCAATTACCTTCATAAATGAGAAGCATTCAATTCAATTTTCATAAATAAGGGCTATTCAAATGAGCGGGGCGAGGCGAGGCGGCGGACTCCAATGAAAGGAGAAAGAAGACGAAGGCGAAGAAGAGAAGAAGAAGAAGAAGAAGAAGAGGAAGAGAAGAAAGAAGAAATAAAAGCGGAGAACGATGACGCGGCAGCGAGGGAGGGATACGTCGAAGAAACAGCCGTGCGAAGAAAGGTTACTGGGGGATTGCGGGACAAGAGAATCGGCCCCGAAGAAGAGGAAGGTGGAGAACGAAAGAGAGGCAGGGATGGCAGGGAGTTTTGGTGGCGGGGAAGTGATCTAAGCGATGCGACAGCGGGGAGTAAGCTGGATATATTGCCGCCTGAAAGCGCGCTGTTTTCAACCAATTATTTCTACTTGTGGTTGCATGACGGGTACGGGCATGGTCGTAGCGGGATGGGTCGGGGGCGGCAGCGTACGAGAAAGAGGCGAGTTAATGCCATAAATACATCAGCGTTATGGATGCCAGCAATTATATGAGCCCCGGCGAGATGGAGCGTCTCGGTGTGTACACATATAGATATACATATATATATATATATATATATATATATATATATATACAAATGTATTTATATAGAAACCTGTATGTGTCGGTATATAGAAATGTACGAATCAAGGTGTGCGTGCGCCTTGATGTGTGCATGTGTGTATGACATGATCCTTCGGCCCCGGATATCTCGGCTTCAACCTAGTTCGGTCGCAACTTGTTCGGTTTTCACGTTAGATCGAATTCACTGTTGATCGCATTATTTCCTTTCAGTTTATACTCGATCGCACGTGTTATGTGTGATTTTTTGTAATGGTAAATTTGACGGTAAATATACACACACACATATAAACATACAGAGAGACAGAGAGAAAGAGAGAATGATATTGTTTTTACATTCGCTAAATGATTTCATAAAAGGTAATTTATAAGTTTAATAAATGATTATCGCGTATGTGTTGGCGTATTTTCTTCAATTTATTATCTGGTCGACAAATTCGTGTCTTCTTTTGGAATAAAATAAATGCTCTCACGTTAAATTATGCGAGAATATTATTAATATAAAATATTATATAAAGCGCAATACGCGCAAGATTGTGTTTATCTACCTTTAACTGAAATTTATAACTTGAGAGGATAAATTCACAAACTTTTTTCCAAAGCAAAATAAATATGCTAATTTTTTTTATTGAATTATATGCGGGAATACTTAAAAAATTATATGAATTTCAGAAAGTATACTTTGTGAATATTATCGTTAATCGCTCGCTTAATTTTTCTTTCCACTATTTAGTGCAGATTAAATTCTGATATATTTTTCATGTCTTATTCTTATATGTACTTTTATAAATATTTAAAAATGTTTAACTTTTATGTGACACAGAAAACGAGAGATATCGAAATTGGCAGAATCGCTAAACTTGAAGAATCGCGAGAATTGCTTGACGGTTCCGCGAGAAAGAGAGAGAGATAATCACTTCTTGATATACATAATATCGCAGACAGGGCTATTTCAGGCTAATACATCCGACATCGCCCAATGCGAAGTTAAAGCCTTCTGTAGGCGGTCATAGCCGAGTGAATATTTTTGACAATATTGCGAGCGAGAATCGCGCGGAGACGTCAAACTTCCGATCATTTTTAGTCCAGCGTGTACACAGATAAGGCGGTGAGCTGCGATCGCGGGCAAATATGAATCTACGATTTTATTCGCGGCACAAATCAAGAGATTATTTTCTTCTGGTTTCGAATGAAGTTGATTTTGCTTGTATCCCGAGCGGGCTGCTCCGTGGTCTTGTGAAATTGAATCGTCGCGTTCGCAGCCTGAAATTATACGTCGTCGCTAACACCCACGCTCGTTACCCGCCACCCTATTCGATATGTATATTCACGCGCGGAAAGAGCTTCGAGTGGAATGGAAGCGAGAGAGAAGAGTAGCGTTGCGTTTTCTGGATTAAAACGTTTGTTTCGACGGGATTGCCTAGTTGCGACCTCTTTTATTACTATTTCCGTGACTTTGCGTGACTTGTTTCTCGCTGCTATTCACGTATCTCTTTGATATGCACGTTTTTATTTAAAGGCGCCTTTGGAAAGAAAGTGGCTCGTCATATCCTTGAGTTTCATCATCGTATTTCATATTATGCATCGCGGTGTAAATAATTAGATCGGTTTTTAACTATTGTATATCTTATTTTTTTCATTGTGTGATATTGTTCTTTCTCTTTCTCTGCAAGTGATATATATTTTTTTTCATTTTAAGTGCAAAGTGAAAAATATAAACAATTCAAATAGAATTAAAATATTATATGTTCAAAATTTAATTAATTTTTGTTTCCAAAATAAGCTATTTTTGTACATCTCTAATGGAAGAAAATCGCAATTACATAATTTTCATTCTAAAATTTACGATGTTTTACGAATCGTTATTTTTTTATTTCTTTATTCATGGAATGAAACATATACCATTATCTCTTTTCCTCTTTCTCTTGCTCTCTTTGTTGGATTTCTTAGTTGTTTACTTTTTCCTTCAATGTTTAATTTAAAATAATAATAATTCATCTTTTTAGAAGAACCATCTCTGTTAACAATGTTATTATTCTCTTTCATTAAAAGTATGTTCATATCACTATATGTAAAAAAAGAAAAATTATGTAGATAAAAACAATTTTTTTAGCTAATTAACGACAATGCCCTCGATATCAGCCTAGCTTGCGCCGCTGGATAAGTTAACAAATCTCTTTGTGCTTTTTACGTTCATATGATTACAAAAATGATCGTCCAGTGCCGGTAACGAATCCTCTCGCGAAATGTTCCATCCGAATGCCGGGGATATAACTCAGCCATTATCTCACGGGATCTTCCTCCATCGCGCTGCCGCTGCCGCCACGGCGCGCCATCGTGGTTTGCCGCGCTTTTGCCTGACTGTCCCATCAGTCAATCCCGGCCGAAGTATCGGTCGATGGACATAGATTTATAAATCTCTCATTGGCGCGCGAAACTTTATGAGAGAGTTTTGTGTACGAGCAATTCTCATGCGAGAAGCTCATATTTCTCATCCGTCCATCGATGCTCAGTCCACGGAGGCGATTGGCTGTAGCCGCGGATTCCCCGCTGCTCACCCTTTCCTTCTCTCTCTCTCTCTCTCTGCATCTTTTTTTCTTACAGGAACGTTGCCCCTCTTTTCGGCTAACCGTTCCTTCGGTCTTTTATGCCACCGCTTTCCGAGATCTCTCTTTTAATTCTCAGCCACTCAATTAAAGCAAGGTCGGCTCTTTCGTTCTACTTTGCCCTTTCCTCTCCTCCTCTTCCACCCTTCCCTCCTCCATCTTCTACCCGTCTTAGTCTTTTCCTCTTTTTTTTTCTCCCGCTTCTCCGCGCTCGAGTTCTTGACCACACTTATCGGCATTATCTGGAAGATGTCATTGCGCTTTTTATGCATCCTTCGGGCGCAGAACACATGCTCTTGGCGAAAGGCTTCTCCGCACTAGATCCACGATTTTGTGGCTTTGTCGATAAGTACTCTCCAATTAGTGCGAAAATATTTTTCTACTACTTTTTTTCCATGATTGCACAAATACGGAAGCACAGAAGGTAATGGCAGAAAGAAATTTGATAACGATCTCAGGAACGAGAATATCGTAACTTTGATTAACTTTCTTTCGTGAATTTCATGTTTTGTCTCTGATAGTAGTGAATAGATAGCTAGATAGATAACTCCATTGGTATATGTGTTGAAATCAATTCGTGAAATTGTTCTATCACTGATTGCGAGCTTAACTTTGAATTCATTATTTTGTCGGATACGAATTTCAAGAATGCAAAATAAAAGAATATCCGTATGAAAATTTCTAAGAAATCTTTGACCGTAAAAAAAAATTCTCGTTATCTAAACATTGTATTAAATTTAAAAATAACAATGCTAACAAGTCTTTCTATGAAGATTTATAAATCTTCATAGAAAGTATACCGTAGGTGTAGGTATACCGTGGTATACCGTATTTATATTGTATACAATATAAATTTATTAATATATGTATATATTATATATAATTGGCATAGCTCACTTTTATCTGTCACATCTATTTTTATTGTAAATTAATCTTAATCATGAAAAGTCTTAATAAATCCAAGTATCGTCGAATGCGTGCTTTGAGAACAAGATGGAAACAAGATGATAATCGCGCAAGCACATTCGGACACACCTTTGTAAATTTCATAACGGAAATCGTTTCGAAAAGAAGAAAGGCAAACGGCACATTATCGAAAAGATATACCGTAGGTGGTTGGTGGTATACCATAAATCCCAAAGGAACGTCCATTGAGAGGATCCGGCTATTAGGATCATCACCGGCATGTTAAATGACATCGGTGGAGAGCGCTTAGTTCGGCTAAGGACAACATAAAGTTGCGTGTACGAAAATGAATGTTTGTTGGAATTTATTATTGCCGAGCTCGGCTCGTAACTTAAAGGAGGCTGGCGTTATCTTCATCAGAAGCCGCACACTGACCTGAGCGCCGCGTGAGCCCTTGCAATGCTCAGCATCACGCATTCGTATTAGGTATACACTCTCGCATTCGTGCGAATCCCCACGCGCGTGGACATTAGTCTGCGTAAGCGTTCGCATATATCTGCGGCTGATGCGTGTCCGTCCACTATAGTACCGGTAACATTCTTCGATGCGAAATCTCTCTTACGATGCGGCCCAAACTTTGATAGATTTCACGAAAGTCTATTTCGTGAGCGCGAGCAAACGTATATTACAGTGTTTACGATAAATTTATTTCGTGTATTTTAACATAAATAAAAACTGCCATTATATTTTTATCCCTTGTCGGAAATCGATGAGAGTGAGAGGTACTCTATGCAGTACAGTTATTTTTTCAAAAAATAGCATTACTTTATCTGAAATTAATTTCTGTGTTCGAAAATTATCACTTTTATCTCTCTTCATTAAAATTTGATAAATATATACATACATATATTTAAAACTTTAAAACATAAATGTATACATATACATTTAAAACTTAAATCATTTATAAAATAATTTAAACGATAGAGGATTTTTCTCTCTTTCTTTCTTTTTAATAACAACAGTTACAAAGGCGCAAGATAAAAAGCAGAAAATTCGCGGCGTTAAATTATTAAAGCGTTTTATGTACCTGATTCTTGATATGTCGAGAGATGCTTTTCCACAGGTATTCGGAATCTGTCGATAAGGAGAACAGATGCAATTGGATTTGGCAGCCGCTTCGCAAAAATGCTCAATATTTACGTCGCGATTCGATCGGCCATCAGGAACAGGTAAGACCAGTTGAAAATAAGAGCAGCGGAAGGCAAACTGACGCAAAAGTTATCCACAGTACAAGAGAGACGGATATAGCAAGTGAGCAAGCCACAGGTTGGTAGACTTTCGTTAAGATGGCGCCAAGGGTACTTCCGGATCTAAACAAATTTGCATTTCAAGTCTAAAAAATGGTCTATTCTTATTTCGTATTTCTTCTTTAATATGACACTCAGTTTGTCATCTTAATTAAATTCCCAGAGAATTTTTGATTTTTTATAATTTCACTTATTTCGAAAAACATTTTTCGGAGAAAAATTTGCAAATTGTAAGATAGGAGATTGAAAAAGGAAAAAAAGCTATTATAAAAATTATCAAAAATATCTAAAATTTCAAGTGTTTTTGAAAGAAAAAAGCGCACGCGTAAAAGACACAAATATATGCATAGATATTATATTTATGTAACGAAAATGTATAAATGTGTGTGAAAGACTACGACACACAGTAAATTAACAAAATGCGTAGATTAGCATAAATATTAAATAAATTGCTTGTGTTTAAATAAATCTGTACATTTTGAATATATAAAAAGAATTAAAACGAAAATATAGTAAATTTGAGACTGAAAGAATTTGTGAAACATTATATATGAATAATAGTCAATATAAAAACAAATCTAATTTTTTATTATAATAATTTTTTTAAGGTTGTATAAAATATAAGATTCAAAAATTTTAATTTATATCAATATATCGTGCATTGAAATTAATACAAAAATTTTTAATTTCTTTCATCTATGACTTGTACTAAAAATATATTCAATATATTTCTGGATTGAATAATGTCTCAAATCTCAACATCAAGAAATTTTGATCTATAACGAAACAGATATCTACTATATCTCTTGACGAATAAGCGCAATAATTCGCGACAGGCAGAAGATCGGTTCTTCGAACAATGGAGACGAGCTTCCATATGGAAACGACGCGATAGCAGAACGAACAAAACGCTAGAATATAGGGTCCCGCAGGAGCATCAAAGAAGAAGGGGAAAGAAAAGGATGGAAGGATAGGCAGAGGAGAAGCAGGCGAACTTGAGGAAGGCAAGAGCGAGGCACGACGGGACAGCGGCTGCTTTGTCACACCGCGCGAGTAAATCCGGCCAGTTCTAATGCGTCTCTACATAACACTTTGCGAGTCGCGCGGCCTCGCAGCCTTCCACACGTGCGCTTTTGTACCGATGACGTCATTGAACCCTAAAAACTTATCTTTTTAAAAAAAAAGGTAAAAGAAAGGCGCCAAGTAGATGCGCCACTTGTGAAAAATTGTATTTATATATATTTATGAAATAGTGTTATTTTAAATTATTGAAAATAAAAACTTATAAAAATATTTTAACCCCAAAAAATGATACAAATATATCCTACAAAAATAATGATATCAACAACTTGCGCCAACCGAAAATAAAAATTAAACAAATATTTTAACCGAAAACAGTTGTACAAAATAGCTGTTTTAATTTCTTACAAAATAATAATATTAAAAAGTTGCGCTAACTAAATAAAAATTTATGCTATATATATAAAATTTATTTATTTCCAATATGAAAAGAAAAGATATATCCAAAAATACAAAACACAGAAAACAAAATAAAAAATTGATAGAAAAATTAAAACTTAGAAATTAATATAAAAAATTAAAAATCTAGACAAAAATTAAAAATTAATACAAATAAAAAAAATAGAAAAAATTTTAATTAACAAAACTTGGCGCTGCTAACTTTCAAAGTATATATTAAAACCAACAGATAATAAATTTAATTTAGATCTAAATTTAATTTTATAGAAATATATTTAATTTAGTTACATCAATAACTACAATGTAAATGTATTAAAGAATATTAATTTTAGCATATTGTTTAGTTTAACAGCGCCAAGTTTTTTTAATTAAAATTTTTTCTATTTTTTTTATTTGTATTAATTTTTAATTTTTGTCTAGATTTTTAATTTTTTATATTAATTTCTAAGTTTTAATTTTTCTATCAATTTTTTATTTTGTTTTCTGTGTTTTGTATTTTTGGATATATCTTTTCTTTTCATATTGAAAATAAATAAATTTTATATATATAGCAGTGCTGGGATTTACTTGCACATTTCGGCCCGATTCCGTGGCTCACGCCTATTGCCCCCCACTCACCGCTCGTACGTTAGCAACGAGTCGCCAGATACGCGTAAAGAAGGAGCTCGACGCTTTGTCTCAGGAGCGTCCGTATATAAGAATGTCCAAATATAATAATAAGACAATACTCTTCTATAATTAAAAGTTTTTCTTCAATATTTTATATCAATGAAATATAAAATATTGAAGAAAAACTTTTAATTTTGAGAATTTTCGCGGTGCATTTGGAAAAGTATTGTCTTATTATTATATTTGGACATTCTTACATATGAACACTCCTGAGACGAAGCGTCGCGCTCCTTAGTTACGCGTATCTGGCGACTCGTTGCTAACGCATGAGCGGTGAGTGGGGGGCAATAGGCGTGAGCCACGGAATCGGGCCGAAATGTGCAAGTAAATCCCAGCACTAATATATAGCATAAATTTTATTTAGTTAGCGCAACTTTTTAA
>JAXRKO010000836.1:0-5000 GCA_037039905.1 Formica aserva | reverse complement strand
CTATCGATTAAGCCTAGTAAGATCTCAATCAGTCCAGCCATTATTGAAATCTGATAATTTCAGTTACTCTCAACTGACCGGCTCGCGTGAAGATACACGGTACGCCTTGCTGTTGCTGCGCATGACTTGGCGCGAGACACTACCGTGTCTCTTGATATGGTTGGCCCCTTCTCGGCGAGTGTACTAGGTGAGAAAGAAAGAGAGGGAAAGAGAGAGACATGTCAAAAAGAAAGAATCGCACGGGGTTCGTGCGTCGAGCTGTACGGGTCTGCGCACGGGCCTACGGCCAGAAGAGAGACAGGAGCAAGTAGAAGCGTTTTTGTTTCCTGGTGACATTTATTTGGGCGCTGGGGGACACCGGTGTCCGCGCTTTGCATAAGTCAGATGTAGCCGTGTGTGAGTGCAGGCACTGTGATAAATCCTGGCGCGAGGAGACTGCCCAGTGGCTACGTCCTCCTCCTCTTTCTCCACCTCCTCTTCCTTCATCTCTTCTTCATCTCGCTTCGGTGTTCTTTCCTAATCTCACTCTTTCTCCCCCTTTCTTTCTCTCTCTTCTGTCTCTTTCTTTTTCTCTTTATGTCTTCTTCTTACGTTCTCGTCTCATGTCCTTACCGCGAGACTCTCGAGCACAATATGGTGCACCCTGTTCTGCATATAATGTATCCAACCAGTGTTTCATGTGCTACCTCCCCCTCCTTGAATGGACTCGCTTCATTCCTCCGCCACATACACGTTCGTCGCAATATTGATAATTCACAAAAAAATCGTTACCGAGTTAATGAGTAGTATCAAAGAGTTTTTTAGGATTTGGGATAAGTATTAAATAATATTCATTTTATATAATAAATTTACCAGGAGCGAAGGAGGGAGGGGGCAATTGATATGCAATGATATTTGTTTAATGAGATTAAATCGAAACGTGTCTTACATTTTATTCGGTGAGATATGAATTACGAAAGAGAAGAGGAAAGGAGAGAAAAGATTTAAGAAGGAAAGGTGGTATTTTTGATTGTGAATAATTTAAACGACAGAATCGTTTAAATATTCAAATACGGTCGACAGGTGTTGATTAGCATAAAATAATGACGCTAGCAAATACATAAACACGTTTTGGCTGAACAATCAATGGATCATGATCTTTAGCGACTTAAAGACTAGGTCTTTTGAGTATTCGATATAACGAATTGCTTGTTCGTCAAAAAACTTCATTAAATAAAATATAAATTTCACGATTTATTTAAGAAGACACAAATGCATGTATTGTTAAGAGTGATAATTTAATTTTTATTATCTATCCGGTGACTCCAACATCCGCATCCATCACGCACAAACCGCATGCGGCACTTGGCACGACGTTTATCCGAAACTCGATGACGTTTATGAGCTTCTACGGCGGCGGTTGCTCGGAGCGAGCTGATCGGTTTACAAAATATCCGGGTCGCGATTTTCTGGTAGTCACAAATCAATTCAACTGGATCGTTTCACTGGATCGTTTAGGCGATTTAGTATCAGCGTTCTGCAAAAGAGAATGCAGCAGGAAAGAACATATCAGCAGAATGTATCTACGAATCTTATGTTAGTATTATCGCGACAGATATAAGGGAACCAAGGGAAGAAAGGAAGAAAAATTTACACGTATTCACGTTGCTTAGGAATCCATCGTAGAAACAACACCAAACTGTCTTCTTCGCGATCTCTCGTAATGGACGCGATGTGATACATATAATACGATGCCCTTAAATCACTGCAGACCGAGATCTCTCTGTTCTATCTTATTTCCTATCCCCCGACCTTCGGAGAAGGTTGGCTCGCAATAAAAAAAAATGAATTTTTGTAAGGGACCGCGAGCATTCTACCGTTTCGCAGATTCTCTTCATCTGTAATTCGGAGACTTATCGCCCTGAAATTGTTCTTTAGGTCTCTTTCTCTCTTTCTCTCGGGGAACGTCTTACCGATTCAAAGATTATCTTAGATCTTGTCTAAAAATCAACTGTTGTAGGATGTCAGACTCGATTTAAAGTTTAAAGCAATTTAAAATTTATTTTTTATATAAATAAAGTATCTTTTATAATATTGGTCATTTCAATTGTCTGACTACATTTACTACTTATCTTCATCGGGACGCAATTACCGCAGCCAACAGGATGCATTCTGCATGTTATGTACATGCCTGCACGTATGTTCCGTAATCTTACAGATCCCCGCGCGCACCATATTGCGGGGGTTGATATTTACGATTGAAACAAATCAAACGTTATCAAGCATTCCGAACCGGCGATAAAGAATACAGAGGGAACGTGAAGGTATTTGAAGCTTCCAGAAGTCAGAAGTGACATCATTGGAAAATCCTTCTCGGCGTTTCGTGAGTTAACCCACATCATATTTGCGGCACATTGTGCCTTTGATGATTATATCATCGTGCCAGTGATGATAAATATATTATTATATCTTTCAAAAATATATAAGTATTATTACCTATTCGATATCGATACGAGATATACGCATATATTTCAGACAATGTGTTTTTGTAACGTAAATTAATTTATAAAGCGATTTATTATAAAAGAACATAAGGATTCAATTTATAGATTTTATTACAATACAAAACTTTATTGTTAAATTATTATTTGTTGCTTGCGCATTTTCGTTTACTGTGTATTGTGTCGTTTGCTATGAATCTTTTCGAATGGATATGTGAGTGCCGTGCTTATGATGCTGCAAAATAATTATTTAAATATTTATTCTCTCAAGGATTAAAAAGTGCGATAAATTCAAATAATTTTTTTTTACATTACGCGTTTGAGCCGCAAATTCAATATATTAATTAGAATATCATTTTGAAAAAGACCGGAAATATTGTACGCGACATTTTAAGTGTCTATTACTTGCGAAGATCCAGTAGGCAGTCGTCGAGCGAAATTAGCGACTGATTTTCCGCAATCTGCCTAAAGACACGCAACATTTATTCTGATGACGTTCTCGCGGGCATTCGATAATTCACGATTAGCGTAACATTCTCTGAACAAGATATCGCCGTCGGGAGCGCGAAGCAAAAAGTCTAGCTGTTTCGGCGTGAATACGCTCTTAAATCCTCTCGGAGGAACGGCGTGGCAGAGATGCGAGCGGCAAAACGAGCAGGAAACTGAAAAAGGAGTGCGATGAGAAAGAAAAAGATGGATATATACGCACGGACGCGAGCATCGTGGTTTTTCAATCGGGTTTCGGCGCATCCTTTAATTCGTCGAGGATAAGGCCTCACCCATCCCACACACATGCAACGTAACATGTATACATATACATACGCAGACGATTTTGCGGCGCGCTTTTGTACATGCAGTTGCTTTCTTTTTTTTCTCTCTTTTTTCTTGACATAAGAGGTTCGCGCTCGCTCGCGTACGCACAACAAGTAGACAGCAGGCGTCGAATGTTTAATTCAAGAAATGCGAGAGAGGACCAGTATGTTAGAATGAGAGAGAAGAGTCGTTCGTGCGTGCGTGCGTAAGCCCGGGAAGGAGATGGGGAGAAAGCGAGAGAGAGACAGAGTATAGGGTAGCAATTGATGGGACAGGGTGGCGCGTTTGTTGGGCTAATTACTGTAAGGCGAGGCGCTTACTCGCGCGGCTACATACAAACGGCATTAAAGGTGGCGGTCATCAATCCCTGGTAGGCCCCTTCGTCTGCTCCGTTTCGCCTCGGAAGGGACACTTCTCCTTATGTCCCTCGCTTCCTCTTGAGATAAAACCGAAAATACATGAATACATATTCACGAGTCTCAATTCGATCCAATCACTGCAGTAAAAATCCGGTAAATAACTACCTCTCAATTCGTAATTATAGGATTTTATTAAAAATTGTGATAGTATGCGTGATTCTTGTAAAAAATTACAGTATTTTATACGAGCGTAAAAATCAGCATAGTCAGCATATAGTAATAAAAATATAGTCATATTTTTGAATGCGCAAACGTATTATTTTATACATAGTCGTTGCGTGTGTGATTCAATTATCATTGTAATCATTACAACTAACAAATAATAAATTCGTATTTTCTCAAAACTAAAATACGAGACAAAATTGTTTTTTATGCTCTATATATTATATATATTTATCAAATCTCTTTGAAATTGGAGCAGGACAAACGCGCGTAAATTTGCTCGTATATTGCGATTGCGGATATTATTAGAAATAATTTATTACATATCTGCTTCATATTTGACAAGAACAAGCGCCAAATGATAATTTCTGAGATCCAACTCAAAAGAACTCGATTATCCGCGAGCGATTATCCCGTTGATATACTCCGGGAGGAGTTCGAAACTGATGCGTATATCATCGAGTCCGGTCCTATACGGCGATAAGTGCCCGCGAGAGTGTCTCGTCATTATAATGTCTCAGTTTCGAATCGGTGCAATGGTGCATCATGACATAAATAATAGCAGCTGATAATTAAAACGGCAATTCGGCGCGAGACGCAGATCCGACACCCGCTGTCTCCTCACGACATGACATTGGGCTCACGCGTGTAGACACGCGGGGCCACGCCCACACCACGAGGGAGGGCAAGATATACCGTCCTACACGCGTGACCACGATGGAATTTCAGCGATTCTTGCAAGAGCGAGGAGGGCTATGTGTATCAACAAGGGTCTTCGCTTTGTGTCCGCTTTCTTGTGGACAAGAAAACGATAGGGGGTTGATAGGGGAAGAAAGGAGGAGAAGATCGGAGGAAATAAAAAGGATGCACATACACAGAAAAATCGCGCCATGTGCGAGAGTTCTGTCACCGCGATAGAGAAAGTATTGCGCACGGATTCATCTGGATAAACCACGGTCGTGATCAATCACCCGGTAATTAACTGCGCTACCTACGGAATCGAACTTGTCCATAATTTATGGCAGTTTTTCTATATAAGATATACAGGGTGAGTCATTTTAATCAACGCACGCAAATATCTCGTAAAGTAAGCAAGATGGAAAAAAATGTTTTATACAAAAGTTGT
>JAXRKO010000835.1:0-27205 GCA_037039905.1 Formica aserva | reverse complement strand
TCATTTGTTTCTTGCCGCTAATCTTTTCTGTGTACCATAGCCAAACTTTATAACAAGTATGATTGGCCTTAACATGGATAGGCGCCACAGAAAAACATTCTTTCTAAATTTCACAAACAGTTCAGATATAAATTCTGTCCCTGTCAC
This sequence comes from Formica aserva, assembly GCA_037039905.1. Taxonomy (NCBI): domain Eukaryota; kingdom Metazoa; phylum Arthropoda; class Insecta; order Hymenoptera; family Formicidae; genus Formica; species Formica aserva. Next base: position 27,058 of record JAXRKO010000835.1, on the reverse strand, counting down.
TTAGATTGATTAAATGCGAAACATATGCGATATCACAGTATTTGTTAATCATTTATGTACCTCAGTTAATTTTGCGCACCCAGAAAATTTTTGCTGTAGTTGCAAAACCACTTTTTTGAGTGCGTTGAAACGGCGCGCGCGACTCGGGTATTTTCGGTAGCGGTCGGTCGGTTACCCGAGCGCGTCGTCGGTTTTCGATGTTTTCGCGCGCCTAACGGCGGTTAGATGTTTACGCGTTTCTGATATTATTTAAAAATGGGCGTTCAGCGCCTCCGCATTTGCCCGACCGGTGTTCGTCGGGCGGCGGACTTCCGGCGGATCGGCGGCCGGGTACGGTCTAGTAACGATGGGGGGAATGCATCGTTACAAGTTCATCCTCACAAAATTGGAGCTTTTTATTTTGTAATTCAAAATTTGCCTCAATATATTAACTCTTCTTTGGGAGGAATTCATATTCTTAGTTTGTGTCATACTGCTGATATTCAAAAATATGGCGTGAAAGCTATATTTAAACCATTTTTGCTGGATTTAAATAAACTTGAAAGTGACAATGGTGTAAATGTTATATATAATGGAACACATTTCGTATTAAGAGCAAGTATTGCTGCAGTTTGTGCTGATGGATTGGCCGCGCATCAGTTATTAGGATTTTTAAGTCCATCTGCTAAATATTTTTGTAGACTTTGTATAATCAATAGAGATGACTTCAAGAATAATAGAAATTTAAATGTTGTTTCTTTACGTACAAAGCAGCTACATGACAAACAATTAAAAGAAATAAATACTCAACAAACATTAAAAGAAATTGAAAATTCTAAAACAAAGTCAGGTATTCTAGAAGATAGTGCATTACATTCTTCTCGCTTTTTTCATTGTACAAATAATTTTGTCTTTGACCCTATGCACGATATTTTAGAAGGTATCGCACCAATGGAATTAAAATTGGTTTTGCACTATTATAGCACTTGTGATGATTATAATTTTAACATAGATATATTCAACAACAGAATAAATTTATTTCGATATGGTTTACCAGAAAATAAAAATAAATCTTTCGCAAATTTTTTTTCAGCTTCTATTAAATATCAAAAGGATTACAAACTTTCACAAACTGCTGTGCAAACATGATGTTTATAAAAGTTTTTCCCTTCGTGGTTTCAGATTTAGTACCTGAAAATGATAAATATCTATCGTTAATTTTAATATTGAATAGAATAAACGAAATAGTATTTGCTCCAACATTGACACGCTCTATTTTGCCATATTTATCAGAATTAATCGAGGAACACAATTGTTTATTCCGAGAATTATTTCCAGCTATAAGTCCAATTAATAAGCATCATCATTTAACTCACTACCCTCAGTGTGTATCCTTTTCTGGTCCTTTACGTTGGTTAAATTGTTTACGATTTGAAGCGAAACATAATTTCTTTAAAAAATATGGATCTATTGTATGTAATTTTAAAAATATTACAAAAACATTAATTAATTATTGTCAGTTATCTCAATGCGTAGTTTGGGGTACTAATGAAGAGCCGAGAATCAAATTAAAATATGGTGACGGATGTAAAGTTTATGTTGAAAATACTTATTGCTGGCAGCAATTATATCACATGAAATATCAGGGCAAAGACAAAATTATTAAAGTTGATAAAGCAGAGGTTTACAGTACAGAATATCGAAAAGGTTTGTTTGTTGCTATCGACAATGGAGTACAAGAAAATAGTGAAATTACATTTGGTTGTATTCAAGAATTAATAATACTAAAAGATGATCAATTGTGGTTGTGGTGTGAAGAATGGCAGTATCTTGGTTATAATGAATCATTAAATGCTTACCATGTATATCCTAAATTAGATTCATTTAGATTTGTAAACACTGATGAGTTATGTGATCTGAAACCATTTGCATTATGGACTGATTTTAAGACTAATTTGTCTTATATTGTTCTTCATCATATATTATTATAAAAATGTTTTATGACTATATCTTGTATATAATCGCACTTTTTTAACTTTCATCTATATATCTATCTACATATATTAAAATTTTAATTCATTCATCTAAGTGTCTTGTACATATAGATATTCTGTTTTTTATTTAATCTACACTGTATAAGTTTGTTCAATATAAAATTATAAAATTATATTATAAATGATATGGGAGAGTTATGGAGATATCAAGATATGGAGATATGGAGACATCAGAGTAATTAGTACATGTCCGCTGTATTTATTATTACATTGTTTCTAATTTTTTAAACACATTTCTTTAAGTCAAATTTTATATTTTAGATGAAAGAGTTGATGGTTACGCTTTCATGGAGCTAACTGAACTTGATTTAAAAGAACTAAAAATCAAGACTGGCCCAAGGAAAAAAATATTAAATTTAATTAAGGGTCGACAGGAGTGACGGTGGAGACCTCTCGCTAGAAGCCGTGAATTACGAATTCGTAGTCTACGTCCTACAGCCAAAATAAAGAGAAAATCGGATTCTAATGATGATATTCGTATTCAGCAGCATCGTCTTCTTAGACGTACAGAGCGTTTTTTTGAAAAAATGATCAAAATAAAAATTCTAATATTGACAAACAACATACAGCTGATTGTGGATCAGGTGTAGTTGTTCTCGAATTCATATTATATTTTTATTATAAATTTTTAAGATCCAAATTGCAAAATCCGGCTCTGTACGACTAATTCTAACGATGTAAGGAATACATCAAAACAAGTTTCATGAAAAAATATTAATTTTTCGAGATGTAGGACGAAGACTACGAATTTCACCACATCTGTATCTAAAGTGCAGCTAATAGCAGAACATGGGGAATATTCCGTAGTGGCACACTGACGCTTGACAAAGAGAGATGATTGCGCCGTCTTTGTCTCTCTTTCATCGCATATGTGTAGCGTCCGTGAAGGCACACCGATACGTTGAGCACACGGAAGCGATTGTTGGGAGATAATGTCAGACAAGGAGCGACAATCGCATGCTATCCTTGTTCCTCTAGCGTATCGCTTTACGGCCAAAATATGACCTGAACCTGAAAATGCTTTTTGGCCTCTCGTGGCAGAAAGCAGTAATGCAACATGACTAACGGGCGCCCATTCTTTGAGAATTTTATATTTACGTATATACATATATGCATATATATGTTTAAATTATAGTTAAAATTATACGTGCAATTAAATATTGTATGATGATCAATAATAATATAGATAACAGAGTGAATAAATATACAATATGTAAGACACGGGTGCCTGTTAGACTTTGTGAGATTTGTTGCTTTGTTACTATCGATATTTCGTTTATCATATTAGCGGAATAGAGAAATAGCATGATTGTCAATTCTTGTTTGATATTACATTATCTTTTAACAGTCTTAATCGTAGACAATTATATTATATATTCATAGACAATTATATTATCTTTCTTCAATTGTACCGATATCGCGTAAGCACATACGAGTACTGGTATATGAAAGCATATACAATAAATAATACATGTAATGACGAAGTGCAAAATATTCAGTCTATCATGCAGTACACTTCTAGTTCAATTCCACAGATATCCAAAAAAAATTTTTATATGTGTTTTGTTATTACATTTTATGTTTTGAGAATTATATTGAAAACAAAATTTGAAAATTTTGAAAATATGTTAATATTAATATATGTAATATATTTAATAATAATTAAATAAAATAATAATAGCTTTTCTCTCCTAGCTATTATTGGTTTATTACAAGATATATTAAATACATAAAATAAATTTTTTATACACATGTACAATTACAAAATGGTCAACATATTTTCAAAATTTTAATAATTATTCTAAATATAATTCTCACACAAAATGTAATAACGTTTATATAACAAAAAATATAAAAAAATTTTGTTAAGATGTCTGCGGAATTGAACTGGAGTTTACTGCGTGATAGATTGAACACTCTTGCACTGAGCCATCACATATTTCTTGTAAATGCTTTCATATTATCAGTATTTATGTAGCAGGTATTTTTACACGATAATATCGATATAATTAAAAAGAAATCAAGATAGCATACTTGTCGGTCTATAAATTTGCAATTACTGAAAGATAATGTAAGCCAAGAATTAACAATCGTTCTCTCCTTGTCGCTCTATCATACTGACAATACATAAAGTATCGATGAAAAAGCAACAAGTGAAAAAGCAATAAATTGCCAAGTCTAAGAAGTGCCCGTATCTCTTACACGTTGTATATTAGTTCACTCTATTAGCTATTATTCTACTAATATTATTTATCATTGTGCAATTTTGAAACATATGTAACATTTCTATATACTATTGGTATATATCTGTACATATGCGCATAGGTAAACATAAAATTTATAAAAAGTGAGCGCCCATTAGTCTTGTTGCATTACTGCTTTCTGCTACGAGAGGCCAGAAAGCATTTTCAGGCCCATAGACATAGTATATCTAGACCGAGTGTTGAGGAGTGGGGGCCGATGCCCACGTAGAAAAGGACATACTCTGTTTCGTGCCCCTTGCGTTCTCTCTCGCTCGCACGTAGCATGACGAAAGAGAGCGCTATGCTCTATGCGAGCGAGAGAGAACGCAAGGGGCACGAAACAGAGTATGTCCTTTTCTACGTGGGCATCGACCCCCACTCCTTAAATAAAGGCAAACGCTCGGTCTAGATATACTATGTCTATGTTCAGGCCATATCTCGGCCGTAAAGCGATACGCTAGAGGAACAAGGATAGCGTGATCGTTGATCCTTTTCTATCTTTCCTCTCCACGGTGCGTCCACGCGAGCAATGCAATCGTGTGTGTACGTATACAGACATACACCTATACATCGAGACTGAGAATTCATTCCTCAGCGTTGGTAACCCTGAAACCTGAGTTTCACTTTTTCACCGCGCGAGGTCTCCAATGTCAATTCGGAGTTTGCCCGTCACTCCTGTCGACCCTTAAGGCTTGCAGTAATCTGGTATAAGAGCAAAGATTATTCTTATATACTTTATATTTAGTACAAGTTATTAATCATACTTATGATTAAAAGCATTCACAGGAAATTTTACTTGACGAAGTAATAGTACAATCAAATACGCAGAATCAAGTATACAGCAATGAAAACGTCCCAGTTAGCCACGTCTGTTCTAACAGATATTGCCAAGTGCTTGCTACAAATTATTGTCAGCAAAAAGGCTACAAATTTGGTACAAGAGTTGTTATTACCGATTAATCTGGCAGATTGCCGGCAAAACCAAGCAAAGCTTGCTAACATAACCTGACAGCAAATTGGCGACAAAAACCGAGCAAAGCTTGCTGACATGATTTGACATCAAATTGTCGGCAAAAATTGAGCAAGATCTGGAGTGCGCAATCTGACAGCAAATTGGCAGCAAAAATCGAACAAGATCTGCGCTTATTACAGTCTTACAGCAAATTGTCAGCAAAAACCGAACAGACTATTCATTCCGAAGCCATTCAAATTTGACGTATACCGATATAATTGATCTTTAAAGTTATTTATATACTTTTTCCTTGAAATAACAGAAATTATATATAAGAAATCTAATTGTATTTATACAATATAATAATTTCTCTAATAATAAATATAATTTAGGAAAAACTGACCGATTATGAGCCTGGCGCGGTACATAATGCGCGAATTTTCTGAATGATTACTTTTTTTACTTTTTTTATTCAAAAGAACGTTTCGGTTGAATATTTCGAACCTTCTTCAGCATCTGTCAATTACATAACTTATACATTTGGATTATTAAATGTGGATATAAATCCATTTAAATACAAATAAATTAGAATATGAATTACGTACTAAGAAATCTGCCGCATATGCACATGTCAAAGACATTTTATTTAATACAATATTTTTATATGCGTAATATAAAAGTTATTAATATTTATATTATTAATTTACAATATCACTAAAATACAATTTTGAGTTTACAATAAAACGGATTAAATATATTTAGCGAATTTAATGTAAAATGTAAAATAAATATATAAAATAAATATAAATCATATTATAAAAAATTTATAGTATATATATAATATATACTTATAATACAGTTTGTTATATAAAATGTAATTAAGAATACGTCGCAATAAAATGTTAAAATCTATCGAGCATTTTTGATCTCTTCGCGCATTATAGTCTTTACAAATAAATCGAATTATACGTCAATATAATAAGTAGAATAAGTACAAATTTTAACATATTACTCATATATCCAGACGGCACACAATATTTATAAAATATGTATTGTAACGATACCGTTACCAGCCTCGCGGGCCGACCAGCCGCCCGCAATTCTGAGGCTCGGCGCCAATGGCGCCCCTAAGCTCCCACACCCGTGTCGCGGCCCCACCGCGGGGCCACCCCACCGCGCACCGACTCGCACGAGTGGGAGGCCGGCCGCCGGTATATAAGGCGCTCCGGCGAGCGTAGCGTTACCAGTTCCCGATCCCGAGTCCTACCTAGTACAACTCCTGATCCGAAACCTATACCGCGTTACACCAGGCTACGGGCTACCCGTAGTTACGCCGGGCTACCCGGTTGCTGGGACGGCGCACCCTGATACCTAGCGTTACACCAGGTCACGGGCTACCCGTGGTTATGCCGGGCTACCCGGTTGCTGGGACGGCGCATCCTACCCCGCGTTAAACCAGGTCACGGGCTACCCGTGGTTATGCCGGGCTACCCGGTTGCTGGGACGGCGCATTCTCGATCCTTCGCGTTAAACCAGGTCACGGGCTACCCGTGGTTATGCCGGGCTTCCCGGTTGCTGGGACGGCGCACTCTTAGTTTATAAGACCGTATCGCGCTCCGCGCACCGTTCAACCTGGACGGCCGTTTGTATAGATCGCGACCGTTTCCACCGTAAGACCACTTTGGTCTCCGTGTATCCTTCCGTCTAAATACCGCGACCCGTTAAACTGTAATACCGCTCTGTTGTAAGACCGTTGTACATACCGTAACCAGTAAGACCGCTCCGGTCTCCGCGTCCTGATAGACTCTAGCACCGTTTGTATATACCGCGACCTGTTCCTATTGTAAGACCGCATTGTATATACCGCGACCTGTCCGTATTGTAAAACCGCACTGTATATATCGCGCCTTCTGACTATAGAGTTAATTAGAGATTAGGATTCCCGCTAAGTGTCGCGCCGATTCCACCTTCACACACGGCCTTCAGACTACGAAGGAGCGTCAGTCCTTTTAAGGATAGAACGCCGAGAACGCCGACGCCTCGTCCTTTTAAGGATAAGGCCGCCAGGCAGTTGGAACTACATTGAAGGCCCCGCGACCCCGTAGCATTTAAGATCTGTTCTGTCCGCCTAGAATAACCATAGTTTACTTGCATGCAAACCTCGCGATTGCCGAACACAGCCGCTTGAGCCACGCTCGCTACCCGAGCTCCACGCGCACCAACCGCACGCGAAACTCTGTACGCACCGCGTTTGCATATCGCATTGTGAATAACAACCGCTCACGCGCGAAACTCTGTACGCATCGTTCCCGCCTGCTGCATTGTACATAGCTTTCAGTGTTAAATATCAATTATAATAACCGCTTGAATAAACCTAATTAGTTAAACCGCTTATACCGAGGTAAAGTAAGTTGGAGTTTCCCCCTTCTCCCGAATCCTGGCACCGGCGAGCCTTAATCCGCGGCGTACGGGAAAGGTGAACCGTTACATGGCGCCCGAACAGGGACCTGACTAGTCTAGTGGAGACTCCAGCTCGCTCAAGCCTACCTAGATGCCCGCGTGGGTAAATAACTTGAAAAAAGACGCGGTAATTAAATTACTGGCCAAGCACGGACTCGAAACCGTAGGCACCCTTGACGAGCTACGCCGACAGCTCCGTCGTTTTGTTACCGATAACCCGACTCTTTTCGCGTCCCACCCCACGACCCCCGAAGACACCAAGATGCCACTATCAAATGAAGGCCCGACCGCCGGCACGACCGGAGCAACCACCGTCGACCCGGCTAAGGCCATGAATCAAATCCGGAAGTGGGGGTGCCACTTCGACGGGAAGGACCCGCTAGCGTTCCTGGAACGCATCGACGAGCTGAAACGAGGATACAGCTACAACGACGAGCAGTTGCTCTTGGGGCTACCCGAACTTCTTCGCGGCGAACCACTGATGTGGTACCGCAACTGCCGCCATAACTGGACCCTGTGGGCCGAGTTTTGTCGGGACTTCCGCGCCCAGTATCTGCCCAGTGAGTACTCATACCAACTAAGGAGTACGATCCAAGGGCGGAAGCAGCAACCACGTGAGGCGTTCCAACAATTCGCCACTGAGGTGATGACCCTCATGCGACGCGCAGGCGGCTACACGCCCCAAGACCAGCTCGAGCAGCTGTACGCCAACATGCGCCCGGAATATCGCCTCTACATCCGAAGAGGCGAGATTACCAACACTAGCGCGCTCAGCGCCCGAGTCACCGATATCGAGGTGATCGAAAACCTGCGTCGGCAGGAGGAGCGTAAGACTCCAGGACCGACGGTGGCAGCCGCTGCCTACAGCCGAGATGACTGCTGCTGGAGATGCAAGCAGCGAGGACACACCCGGCAGGATTGCCGCCGACCGCCGAGAAAGTTTTGCTCCCGGTGCGGGAAAGACGGGGTTTTGACTCGAGATTGTCATCCCCCGGCGGGAAACGGACCGCGGGCCGGCACTGTCGCGGCCAGTACCCAGCCCGAGTCCGAGTAGAATTTACTCCGAGACCGCACATACAGGTCCGTGTTGTCCGCCGAACAATACGGGCCCTGCTCGATTCCGGTTCGGAAGTTTCGTTTATCAGCACCGAAACCGTCGACCGCCTAAAGATCCGCACACGTCGTCCAGACACCGTGGCTAAGCACGTTAACTTAGCGGATGGGACGCGGATCCCCATCACCAGAGTTCTCACACTCCCCATCACCGTACAGGGGGAGACTATCCGGCACCAGTTCTCCGTTCTGCCGAGCCTGAGTAGCCCCATGTTGATAGGCGTAGATCTATGGGCCAAATTGCGAATCACGCTGCCACCACCGCCGCCGCCAAACGAACCGACTGGCAACCCGACCACCCTGGGAGTCATAACCGTCGGCAGCACCGCTGGGAGATCCGAGGAAACCCAGCGCCTGGAAAGGTTTTTAGCGATCGAATTACCAAAGTTCGAGCGGGTTCAAGGGCCAACCGATCGGGTACAACACCACATCCGATTAAAGCCCGGACCCGCCATCAAACAACGATATCGCCCACGTAATCCGGCGATGCAGGCCATAATTGACCAGGAAGTGCAAACGATGGAGAAGGAGGGAATCATCGAGCCCTCAACTAGCGCCTGGAGCTCTCCAATCGTCCTGGTCAAGAAGAAGGAAGGGGCCTACCGATTTTGTATTGACTATCGGAAACTGAACGCGGCATCCGAGAAAGACGCCTATCCGCTGCCGCACATCACGGCCACGCTGGATAAGCTACGTGGAGCTAAATACCTGTCCACCCTCGATCTGAAAAGCGGATATTGGCAGGTGCCTCTCACACCGCAAAGCCGGCCGGCGACCGCATTTACCGTGCCGGGCCGTGGCCTGATGCAGTTCAGGGTGATGCCCTTTGGCCTGCACTCGGCACCCGCTACCTTCCAGAGATTGCTCGATTCGATACTCGGCCCAGAACTCGAACCGCACGTCCTCGTATACCTCGACGATATTATTATCGCTAGCCGCACATTCGAGGACCACCTACGGCATCTATCCGAGGTCTTTCGTCGCCTGCGCCAGGCACGGCTCCGTCTCAATCCGGATAAGTGCCACTTCTGCCGGACGAGCCTCCGCTACCTCGGGCACGTTATTGACCGCCGGGGTATCCGTACCGACCCCGAGAAAGTGAGCGCCGTCGCGAATTGGCCAGCACCGACCACCGTGAAAAAAGTACGCCAGTTTCTGGGAGTGGCCTCGTGGTACAGGCGCTTTATCGCCGACTTTTCGACCCTCGCCGCACCTCTCACCAGGCTGACCCATAAGAAGGTCAAATGGACCTGGACGGACCACGAGGAAGCCGCTTTCCGAGGGCTAAAGAAAGCCCTGACCACCGCGCCGGTCCTGGCTTGTCCAGATTTCGCGAGGCCATTTGTTCTCCAAACTGACGCCAGCGCACATGGTCTGGGGGCCGTATTAACCCAACACCTTGACGAGGGAGAGCGAGTCATCGCCTACGCCAGCCGAACCCTCAACACCGCGGAGCGTAATTACAGCGCTACCGAGTTGGAATGCCTGGCAGTCGTTTGGGGCATCCGGAGGATGCGAGAGTATCTTGAGGGCTACCGCTTCACGGTCCTGACCGACCACCAGGCCCTCCGTTGGCTGCAGCGAATCGAGGAACCTACCGGCCGCCTGGGACGATGGATATTCGAGCTTCAGCAGCACGACTTTGATATCCAGTACCGCCGAGGGGCCCTTAACCGGGTAGCCGATGCCCTGTCTCGTACGCCAGAGGCCAACGCGGTCACGCGACAGCCAACGTGCCGCTGGTACCGCCGCATGCTCGCGGAGGTAGAGTCGCGGCCAGCCGACTTTCCAGACTACGAGGTGCGGGGCGGGCAACTCCGGCGACATATCCTGCACGACCTGGATTTTGGGGAAACACCGACCGAAGACCAGTGGAAGCAGTGCGTCCCCACCGAACAGCGTCTACCCTTGCTCGGCCGGCTGCACGACGATCCGGCAGCCGGACACCTCGGCATCGCGAAGACCATCGCTCGCATCGCGCCGCTATACTATTGGCCAGGCATGTTCCGAGACATTACCAGATATGTCCGGAAGTGCCCGACGTGCATAGCACACAAGGCCTCACAACAGCGACCGGCCGGGACTCTACGCGCGACCGCTTGTACCGCCCCCTGGCAGCAGGCCGCCGTCGACTTGGTCGGACCACTACCCCGATCCACAAAGGGGCATACTTGGCTGCTGACCATCCAAGATCGATTCAGCAAATGGCTAGAGATGGTTCCATTACGCCGGGCCACCGCTGAGAATCTGGCGCATGCCGTGACTCAACGGCTCATATATCGGCACGGGTGCCCAACAACGCTGGTCTCCGATAATGGGACCCAGTTTACGTCCCAGCGATTCAAGACGCTCCTTGCCGCCTTCGGGATCGCGCACCGCAAATCGCCCGTCTATGCGCCCCAGTGCAACCCGGTCGAGCGGGCCAACCGCACGGTAAAGACAATGATCGCGCAGTATGTGGGGAAGCAGCACCGAAACTGGGATGAGCGGATAGTCGCGCTACAATTCGCGATCAACACCGCGAGACACGAGGCCACCGGATACACCCCGGCGTACATTATACACGGGCGCGAATTGGCACGACCCCACCCGGAGGACCGGAGACCGCCGGCTCCCGCTCCAAGTCCGGACGTCAACCGGAAACGGCTCGAAGAGGCCTTCGAGGTGGTCCGTATACACCTGGCTCGCGCGTTCCAACGACAGGAACGCCATTATAATCTGCGTCGGCGCGACTGGCGCCCTCAGATAGGCGAGCAGGTCTGGAAGAGAGATCGGCCCCTCTCCAGTAAGAGCGGCGCGTTCAACGCTAAGCTAGCACCCAAATACATCGGACCCCTGGAAGTCCGAAAGATCGTATCACCGGTCGTGGTGGACCTCCGCGACGCCCGAGGGAAGTGGCACCGGCACATTCATGTGCAAGACTTAAAACCGGCCCCGGACACCGACGACGAGCGCCCTGAGCCGGAGGATTGAGCCCCGACAACCAGCGCCCCAGTGGAGGAGGACCAGCCACCGCGGGACCCCATCACCGCCCAAACGCCCTCCCATACACGCCCTTCCGCTGCGTCGGCCGCGAGTCAAACCGGGTCACCCTTCGCCCACCGGGAACATCCGTCGGACGTAGATCGTCCCCCCCCCGCCACCCGGCCCGACCCCCCCGGGTCAACCGAGCCCGCCAAGGCACCCTTTCGCCCATCGTACTCCCCCGTACGATACCGTCGCTCCAATAGCTTCGTTGAGTCGGCGAGTCATCCGGAGTCAACACCCCCCGCAACCTTGAGCAGCCGAACGAGTACCAAGACGACAGCGCAGCCACGGGACCACACCGCCCCGCCCTCCCACGACCTAATCCCGCGTCGTCCCCGGGACCGAATGTCCGACACCATCCATCGGCTCCGTACCACGACGCCAACAAAGCGACCGCCACCCGCGCGCCATCTCTCGACGGGAACCCAAATTACGGGGCCAGAGGCACCCACGCGTAACCGCGCAATCCGAGTAGTTCACGCGCCCGCCGCCACGCGCCGCATCGAGCGAACCCTAACCCGTAAGTAAAATACCCTTCGACATATTATATAAGACCGGTTAATCTAGCGAGAGAGTATCACTCGCCGAGATGAGCCACCAAACAGCCATCGAAGCGCTTTTTGGGGAGCTGTCTGACAGCTCCGACGAGGCCAATAGGCCGAGACCGCCCAAGCCGCCGGATAAACCGCCGGACGAGCGGAGGGTGACTCGCCCTCCGCGGCCGGGAACCTCGGTGCAGCGGTCCGACGCGGATTGTCGCCGCAAGGCGATAATGCTCGCGAGCCCGCCACCCCCGAGGCCCCGGTCGCGGAGGACGCCATCCACGCCACCGCGCCGTCCACGGCCAGCACGGACCGCCCCCCCCGTACGGACCACTACCGTCGGGAGGGGCGAACCCGTGTGCGCCGCCGCGACCGTCACCCAAACGGCTCGACCGACCGCGACCACCACGGTCGCTTCACCACCGGCGATCGCGACGGCTTGGGCGACCAGGGCACCGCCACCACCTGTGAAAGTCACCCTAGGCGACGGACACACGGTGGAGGTGCCCTGGAAATACGCGTACGTCACGCGGAAGTATCGGGCCACCACCCCCACCGGCGGTTGGCTCATCCGGTTCGACCGTTACGGTCGGCCCCGGATGAGCCGCCGTTTGCACTAAAGGAGGGGGTGGTGTAACGATACCGTTACCAGCCTCGCGGGCCGACCAGCCGCCCGCAATTCTGAGGCTCGGCGCCAATGGCGCCCCTAAGCTCCCACACCCGTGTCGCGGCCCCACCGCGGGGCCACCCCACCGCGCACCGACTCGCACGAGTGGGAGGCCGGCCGCCGGTATATAAGGCGCTCCGGCGAGCGTAGCGTTACCAGTTCCCGATCCCGAGTCCTACCTAGTACAACTCCTGATCCGAAACCTATACCGCGTTACACCAGGCTACGGGCTACCCGTAGTTACGCCGGGCTACCCGGTTGCTGGGACGGCGCACCCTGATACCTAGCGTTACACCAGGTCACGGGCTACCCGTGGTTATGCCGGGCTACCCGGTTGCTGGGACGGCGCATCCTACCCCGCGTTAAACCAGGTCACGGGCTACCCGTGGTTATGCCGGGCTACCCGGTTGCTGGGACGGCGCATTCTCGATCCTTCGCGTTAAACCAGGTCACGGGCTACCCGTGGTTATGCCGGGCTTCCCGGTTGCTGGGACGGCGCACTCTTAGTTTATAAGACCGTATCGCGCTCCGCGCACCGTTCAACCTGGACGGCCGTTTGTATAGATCGCGACCGTTTCCACCGTAAGACCACTTTGGTCTCCGTGTATCCTTCCGTCTAAATACCGCGACCCGTTAAACTGTAATACCGCTCTGTTGTAAGACCGTTGTACATACCGTAACCAGTAAGACCGCTCCGGTCTCCGCGTCCTGATAGACTCTAGCACCGTTTGTATATACCGCGACCTGTTCCTATTGTAAGACCGCATTGTATATACCGCGACCTGTCCGTATTGTAAAACCGCACTGTATATATCGCGCCTTCTGACTATAGAGTTAATTAGAGATTAGGATTCCCGCTAAGTGTCGCGCCGATTCCACCTTCACACACGGCCTTCAGACTACGAAGGAGCGTCAGTCCTTTTAAGGATAGAACGCCGAGAACGCCGACGCCTCGTCCTTTTAAGGATAAGGCCGCCAGGCAGTTGGAACTACATTGAAGGCCCCGCGACCCCGTAGCATTTAAGATCTGTTCTGTCCGCCTAGAATAACCATAGTTTACTTGCATGCAAACCTCGCGATTGCCGAACACAGCCGCTTGAGCCACGCTCGCTACCCGAGCTCCACGCGCACCAACCGCACGCGAAACTCTGTACGCACCGCGTTTGCATATCGCATTGTGAATAACAACCGCTCACGCGCGAAACTCTGTACGCATCGTTCCCGCCTGCTGCATTGTACATAGCTTTCAGTGTTAAATATCAATTATAATAACCGCTTGAATAAACCTAATTAGTTAAACCGCTTATACCGAGGTAAAGTAAGTTGGAGTTTCCCCCTTCTCCCGAATCCTGGCACCGGCGAGCCTTAATCCGCGGCGTACGGGAAAGGTGAACCGTTACAGTACAAAATATTTACAATAATTATTTGAATATTTTATAAATATTTTATAAATATTTTTGGGATCTTAGATTTAACAGATCATAAAAATTTATCATAAATATCATAAAAATTATTATAAAAATATCGAGAAATATTTACAAAATAATTACTATAAATATTTTTTTTTCCTTACCATAAATATTATATAAAATATTTAATCTATATTTTAATAAAATATATTGAATAAAATTTTATGATTTCTTCTCTTAATACGTATACAAAATATGTATAAAATATTATTTATATAATATTTCAAAAAAGAAATAGTAAAAAATATTTATAAATATTTATCATATATATAAATATTATGTGCTGTCTGAGATCTTGAAATGAGATGGATGTATATTCGCTCGATGGAGAAAAAAAAAGCGAAAAACCTGAAAAAGAGAGAGAAATTATATACAAAATGTATCATAATTGGCGCCTACGAAGCAACACTGGAGCAACATGGCGCAGCCTATCCGAGAATCATTTTGGCGGTCCCGCCAAAAAGATATTCTCGGATAGGCTGCGCCATAATGTTCGAGTTCGTGATTGGTCGTAGTCTTACCGTTATTGTGCAGGATGTGAACTTCGATCATTCTTAGTTCAGTCGTTGCAGTGGTAAGTGGTGTACAGTGTGTAGCAATAAACGATAGTGAACGAAGAATATTGAAAAGATTAGAGTGTGATATTGCAGGATATTCAGCAGAGATTACGTCGCTTGCAGCAATATCGTCGAGAAAACACGTAAATATGAAAACAACAAAATTAAAATCAACTATGTCGCGAAAATCGTTGTACAGTTTATCCATAAGGCAACGAAGTAGAATCATGTACGAAGTTAGACAAAATTTACGTTTACAATATCGTTTAAAATGCAAAACTGCCATTACAGAGTCGAAGAATGATCGTGGTATTCAAGATGCTCCTGGTCCATCAATTAATGAATGTTATAGCTCTTTTTCAGATATTATAAATGATACTTGCAATTACAGGCGTGATATTAATGTAGAAGATGATGGGGTTTCTTCTTCTGTCTCTGATGCCAGTGATATAGTTTCATCCTTCAAAATTACTTCTATGGGATCATCTTTCCGTAAACGTTTAGCGTCTTGCTTCGTAAATAATAATATAACGCATATGCAAGGTAATAGTATATTATCTCTTCTTCGAACACATCCCTGTTTTAATAAATTACCGAAAGATGTTAGAACGCTTCTTGATACACCACGTACATGTGCTGTCGTGTCTCATGTAGAACCAGGAGAGTATATTCATTTTGATGTGGAAGCAGGAATTATTAAATATCTGTCATATATTTCTATCGCATCTACTGTTAATCAATTGGAACTAGATTTCAATATAGACGGATGTAGGTTAGATAAGTCAGGTAGCATTCAGATCTGGCCCATCCAATGTAGAATTGCAAATATACAATATGCAAGGCCTATAGTAGTTGGAATTTATAAAGGTGCGCATAAGCCATGCGATTCCAATATTTTCCTGGAAAAATTCATTATGGATATTAGAAAGATCATGTGTAGTGGAGGTATTAATTTTCATGGTAATAAGATACCAATAAGATTAAGATGTTTCATAGCTGACGCACCAGCTCAAGCTTTTATTCTGAATCATCGTAGTCATGTGTCCTGCCAGCCTTGTTCCAAGTGTAAAGTTTCTGGGATACGTCATGAAGGTCGTTATGTTTTCAATGGCACTAATCATCCTCTTTGCACAGATGAAGAATATATCAGATGTTTAGACGAGGATCATCACAAAGAGGGCAGAAGCCCATTATCAATGCTTCCAATAGGTATGGTTTCGCAAGTTCCTTTTGAATACATGCACCTTGTATGCTTGGGTGTAATGAAAAAACTCTTGTCTGCATGGATATACGGAAAATATTCACATCTATCAAAGTTGTCAGGAAGATCCATCCATATTATGTGTACAAGATTGAATAATCTTAAAGAATATTGTCCATCAGATTTTGCAGGACGTCCCAGATCTCTCGATATATGTTCCAAGTATAAAGCAACAGAATTTCGTCAATTTCTACTTTATACAGGCCCAGTTGTAACGTACGGTGTACTAGACGAACGATTGTACAAGCATTTTTTATTTTTACACGCAGCAATAAGAGTCATGGTCTCCAATTCATCGTCAAGACAACACTTAAGCTTTGCAGAACTTGCGCTGCAAAAATTTGTTTATAGAAGTGAAAATCTGTATGGTCCAACATTTAATACTTATAATGTCCACGGTCTTCTTCATCTTACCAGCGCTGTCAGACGTTTTGGTTGTTTAGATTCATTTTCCGCATTTCCTTATGAAAATAACATGTCAATTTTCAGGAAATATTGTAGGAAACCGGGTGTACCTCTCCAACAGTTTTTTAATAGAATGGCAGAGATAGAAGTTCATGGAACAAGCAATAATCAAGATGTTGATTCATCTATTCGTGTATCTATACCATATAATAATGATAGTAATTGTCTCCAATATCGTAAAATTAAATTTAATAACATATCATTAGGTATAGATGTACGTGACAATTGTTGTATCTTACGTGATGGATCGATCTGTATCGTCTTTAACATTGTCGTGGATAATAACTCCTTTCGTTTGGGTGTTAAAAAATTTTTAGAGATTCATGATTTTTACGATATTGGCATGGTATCCTCTGTTTTTCAAATATATAGGTGCGCTACCTTAAATAGCGAAATTTTTTATGTTCATCCAGATCAGGTCCATGCAAAATGTTACAGGATGCCTTTTTCCAACAACACATCGATGGACGATAGCGACAGTGACGAAGCAAATAATTCGGAAACGTCGCAATATATTGTCGCTGTTATTATACACAGCGAGAAGATGTAAGATGTATCTATGCTGTAAACTGTTTATTTTTATTTTTATAGGAATTGGCAGAACACGTATTCTCTTTTTTTGCACCTGTCTTTTATATTTTTTTCTCTTTTGCTTTCTAACTTTGTCGCTCTTACATGGTCTTTTCAAAAAGTGGTGAGAAACCGTACGAGATGCTGTAATATTTACTGTGTTATATTTATATTTTGCCTTTTTCTTATACTTTCTTATACTTGCCTTGTTTTTTATAGATAATACATATTGTATCTATCTCCTTGTATTGTATCTATCTATATTCTATGTTCCTCGCGATAATTTGCTTAATAACTCACTTTGATGTTCGAATTTCTCCTCTTTAAATATATTGTAACATCTTTTGATAATCCATTCTTGATTGAATTGCATTTGACACTAAAAAGCATTTTGTAGATAGATTGTAGGTTCATTTTAAACAATGATATATAAACATTAATTTGAAGAAAAAAGTCAATGTTCTGTGAAATGGTAAGAGTTATTGCATAAAATATTCCTATTCTATTAAGTTTTAAAATATGTATATATTGCCGATATTGATATATATTGTGAAATATAATAAACTGCATTTATAAACTACTTTTTGAGAGAATAAAATAATCATGGATATTGTAATATTGCTTGTTTTTTAAATAACTAAAGTCAGTAATTAACAAATACTTAAATTTATTACGGAAATCATTTTACATAAATTCATTGAAAATCTTTTTTACATCTGACTATAATTAATATAAAATATATCTGTTACATATTATATAAAATGTATCATTTACTAATATATATTTTGACTTACAGGGATTTACAGATGAGGCCGAAGCGTAATATTTCCAAACCATTGCGCTATCAGACGACTTCTTCGGACGAAAGTCCGAAACGAAGAAATACCGCATCAATTACCGGAGATATCGATAAGGACATTAAGGATTTGAGGAGGATTGGGCAAAACATGGATAATGAAATAGATTTTTTTTTTCTCCATCACATACACTTATACAAAACCAAACATCGTACACACGTGCATACATTCCAAAACAATCAAATGAACCACATACAAACGTTGAGTCACATACAGTCATACAACCACATAAAAATATTCAAGTATACAGCGGAATAAATAATCAAGCACATACAAATATTCAATCACATACAAATATTCAATCACATACAAATATTGAAGCGAATGGCATAAACAATCAAGCACACACAGATATTCAATCACAGACAAACATTGAAGCACACGATATAAATAATCAAACATACATAGACTTTCAACCACACACAAGCATGCAAGCATACAGTACAAATAGTCAAACACATACAGACATTAGACCGCACACAAACATTCAATCATGCAGCGCAAACAGTCCAGCACACACAGATCTTCAAGCGCATACAAGCATTCAATCATGCAGCGCAAACAGTCCAGCACACACAGACTTTCAACCGCATACAAGCATTCAATCATACAGTATAAACAATCGAGCACACACAAATCTTCAACCGCACACAATTAAAACATATTCACGTACATCTCAAAACACTTGTGCCGCTAATGTATCGCACCCAGTCAGCCACGTCTGTTCTAACAGATATTGCCAAGTGCTTGCTATAAATTATTGTCAGCAAAAAGGCTACAAATTTGGTGCAAGAGTTGTTATTACCGATTAAGCTGGCAGATTGCCGGCAAGAACCAAGCAAAGCTTGCTAACATAACTAGACAGCAAATTGGCGGCAGAAACCGAGCAAAGCTTGCTGACATGACTGACATCAGATTGTCAGCAAAAACTGAGCAAGATCTGGAGTGCGCAATCTGATGGCAAATTGGCAGCAAAAACCGAACAGAATCTGCAGCTTATTACAAAGTATTATAAAATAGTTCAGTCGCTTATCGCTATGCGGCGCGTTATTCATTATCTATACCTGTATTCAAATTCTTGTCATGAGTGTATATAAAGCCTGCAAAACGCTAATAATATTATAATATATATATTTCTATCAGTTCAATTTTTGACACAATTCTTATACAAGAAATTCAGATATTGAACTGATTTTTGGCAAATCGGACAGATAATTGTTCGATTTTCACTTATTCGAACAATTTCTGTCCAAAAAGATCTTTAATTTTGTAAATTAAATTATTTAAATTTATTTATACATTTTAAAACATTAATATATGATTTTATATAACAATACTGTAATTTGTCTTATTTTTGCCATCAAAAGAACGTCAGAAAATGGTCTCCCGTAGATGTGATATATTTTGGGTCTTATGAGACCTAACTTAGGATGTCTAATTATCTAATGGTCATTTTATGACCAAAACTTATCATCATTTTATTACTTAGGGTTGAGACTTTAAATCTATTTAAATATACTATTTTATACGAATGGCCAAAAGCTGCAGAATTTGTTCGATTTTTGCTGACAATCTGCTGTCAGATTGTCCTGCGCAGATCTTGCTCGATTTTTGCCACCAATTTGACGTCAAATCATGTCAAGCTTTGCTCGGTTTTTGCCGTCAATTTGCTGTCAGGTTATGTCAGCAAGCTTTGTCACCAAAACACAAGCTTAAAGCGGACACAGATGGCACTGGATTTGTTACCAAGTTTTGAGCGAATTTGATGCCAATTTGACAACAATTTGTTATCAAATTGCTTACTGGGGCAGGCATCACATACATTACACACATATCCTTCCACACACAATAATACATATACATCAGACGTAGAAACTGGAAAAACAATTTACACTAATGATACATTCGAGTTTCAGGACAATACGGGAACATTGTCTCCTCAGGGCAGCACTATACATCAACGCAGACAAGTTCATCAAGGATCGGCTCATGGTCAGCGTACCTTAACACATGCAGAAACAATAGATAATGGGTAAATTCAAATATATTTGTTAGTATAAAATAAATCATTGTAAATTAAATAAAAATACTGATGCTATATAATAATAAATATTAAAATAATATTTATCTGTAAATGTTATTTAATCTTTGCAGAAGAGCGCACAGCTGTATACGTGTGGAGGCAGAGCTGAAGTAAGTATCTAATATGTATCGTATTTATTAATACATGTGACATCTCTGTTACGACATCCTTGTAATATTGATTTATCTTTTGTAGGAGAATGAATACTTTGCTGGAAAAAGTGTTGAAATGCGTGCAGCATTGCCATCATCCGTCACGTAAGCCAGCTATCCTCCCGATATCATCTTTAACAGAAATGGATACATTTGAAAGAATCGATGAGGAAGGTTATTCTGACGTCGTAAGTAAAACGAAAAAGGTGTATGCTCTTTATAATTTTTATCTAATATATATATATTTATTTATTAGGTGTACAAATAAGTTTCCGCCGTTTTTTATCAAAAATTGGGCATTTATTGTGAAAGAACGGAACCTAATGTTTTATTTGAAATATTGTCCATCGCTTGCCACTACTTTTTCCCATCTTTCTGGCAGCATACGGATACCGCGTCGGAAGAATGCTTCATCTTTTGAGGCTATCCACGAATCGACCCAATTTGGTATCTTCATATGATGTGAAGTGTTGCTCAGACAGGCCATGCGCCATCGATCTAAACATGTGGAAATCAGAAGGAGCCATGTCTGGTGAATACGGCGGGTGGGGTAAAACTTCCCAATTGAGTGTTTCCAAATAGGTTTTGACCGGCGCCGCAACATGTGGACGAGCATTATCATGCAGGAGAATAACTTTGTCGTGTCTGGAGTAGTGGGCGCGCTTTTCCTCGAGTGCTGGACTCAATCTCATCAATTGTGTTCGGTAGACAGCCCCAGTAATGGTTTCGTTCGGTTTGAGCAACTCATAATACACGACACCAAGCTGATCCCACCAAATGCATAACAAGAGTTTTTTTCCATGAATATTTGGCTTAGCTGTAGATATTGAAGCATGGCCAGGTGGTCCCCATGATTTCTTCCTTTTTGGATTATCATAGTGGATCCATTTTTCATCACCAGTGACTATACGGTGCAGAAAACCCTTTCGTTTATGCCTGGCAAACAGCATTTCACATGTGAACAATCGGCGTTCAACGTTTCTCGGCGTCAGTTCATATGGAACCCAATTTCCTTGTTTTTTAATCAATCCCAATGATTTCAACCGATGTGAAATTGCTTGTTGAGTCACTCCCAATGTAAGTGCAAGTTCTTCTTGCGTTTGGCACGAATCTTGATCCAATAATGCTTCCAATTCCGCGTCTTCATACACTTTCGGCTTTCCGCTACGTTCTTTGTCTTCGATGTCAAATTCACCGTTCTTAAACTTTTGAAACCACTCACGACAACTTCTCTCACTTAAGGCAGCCTCACCATATGCTTCTACAAGCAATCGATACGCCTCAGCTGCAGATTTCTTCAAATTGAAGAAGTAAATCAAAAGTTCCCGCAAATGACGCTTATTCGGCTCAAAACTCGACATTTTCGCACACAAAAGAATATATTATACTGATAAAAAATCATTAATATTTTAAGGTTATGTTATTGACTGATGTCCAATCTTACGATAAGGACGTTTTACATCTGACAATTTTAACCATAACTTACTGGTGGCGCCAACTTTGGTCAAACGGCGGAAACTTATTTGTACACCTAATATAATTTTTACTTACTTTGTTTAGGTCAATTATTTCAGTTATATCGGCGGCTTCAATTTAAAAGAAGCCATAAATCTTTGTTTTAAGGAAGCTATAAAAGATTCGTTAACACCTTCATTCACTTGGTGGGGTTGCGAGGAAGGACGATCCTTGTATAATGCTCGCCTCACTGTGGCTATTTATGGTACAATCTTTTCCATTCTTTCCATGTAACTGTTATAATCATTATTGCGTGTCCCTCTAACAATAATGTATCTTGCGTTCTTTTTTCAGAGGCTGTGTGTTCTAACCGGCATTTCGAGAAACCGACTCGGTCGGAATTTCAGTTACAATTTCGGGAAGCTCTTCGGACGGCAAAAGAAAGATTGAGGCACAGAATGCGAGATCGACGCACGCGGTCAGTCAATTGCGAGAGAAGGATTAACCGCAACTTATGGAGTGATGAGCAGCCAGAAGAAAGTACGAATACCGTTGAGCAAGAAACCACAAATGATGAGGATTGAAAGCACTTTGCACTTTATTTATACAGGTTAGTTAATAGATATTATTAAAATGATATCGGTTGTGTGTGTATACGTGTTATGTATGTGTGTCCATGTCCCGATTGGACAGACTTCTTTAGGCCGCGTTTGGAAACATCACCCGTATGCACCATAGACTTATAGAGATAGACTGCGCGCTCTTACGGTCTGGCTGCTTAAACATTAGAAAGAGAGAGCGATAGTGGTCGGATCTCTTTCTCTCTCGCACAGTTGAAGGAAAGGGGATATCGCGGCTGGCGGAGAATGAACGGAGAGGCGAGGAAAATGCGCATATACTCGCAAACTGTTCATTCTCCGCCAGTCGCGATATCCCCTCTCCTTCAACTGTGCGAGAAAGAAAGAGACCCGACCACTATCACTCTCTCTTTCTAATGTTTAAGACAGTCTTTCGACAGGGACGCGCAGTCTATCTCTATAAGTCTATGGTATGCACACGGGTGATGTTTCTGAACGCAGCCTCGATTGATCAATCGTGGTGTAATGAAAATCCCTAAACACCGGTCGATATGAATGGTAGTGTCTAATTGTGAGATGTACACTAACGTAATTCTCTCTCTAAATATATAGTTACATTCCAATGAAAATGCTGTAATTAATATATAAAAATATTTTAATCCTCAGGAAACCATGTGGAAGATGTCCGCAACAGACGAGAGAAGAAGAAAGAAGAAACCAATCGGCACTTTTCAGTGCCATTTTAAACGATTACGTTGGATCGTCTCGGAGAATCGGCACTTTTGAGCGCCAGCTTCTTAACCACTTCTCAATCGGCATTTTTCAATGCCATTTTTTCCCCTTTCTACCAACGTGGTTTAAACTTAATCGTTTATTAATTTGCAGAACGACAATATCAAAATTTAAAAAAATGTCTATCATATACATAATTCATATATATAATTCTATTGTTAGAAATTTAATATTGTCATTCTGCAAGTTAATCACGATTATGTTTAAACCGTATTGGTAAAAAGAGGCATTTAACCTTTATATTAAATCTATTTTCAGTTTTCAGTCACTCACTTTTAATTTAGAAATAACGCTATGTAATTCGTAGGCGCGAATCATGATACACTCTGAATATAATTTCTCTCTTTTTCAGGTTTTTTGCTTTTTTTCTCTAACGAGCGTATATACATCCATCTTATTTCAAGATGAGTAATGTTAAAATTTGTTCTTATTGTATTGATTTTTAATTATAAGTCCATTTATTTGTAAATACTGCGATGTACGAAGGATAAAAAATGCGCGACAATTTAACATTTCATGCGACTTCTTATTAATTTCGTTTTATGATATAACAAAATGTATTATATTTTTATAATATACATTATATTTACTATATATATTATTTTATTATATATTTATTTCATATTATGTTTTATTTTTCGTATATATTTAGTCCGTTTTAATTGTAAACGTGAAATTTATATTATTAATAATATTGCTAATTAATAATATAGATATAATTTGTATTATACATATAAAAATATTGTATTAATAAAATAAAATAAAATTTCTTGTATATAATCTCATTTTAGTTATTTGAAGACAAAAATATAAATAAAAAAGATAAATTTATAAATATCGGTATACGTCAAATTTAAATGGCTTTGGAATGCAAAGTTTGTTCGGTTTTTACTGACAATTTGCTATCAGACTGCCCTGCGCAGATCTTGCTCGATTTTTGCCACCAATTTGACGTCAAATCATGTCAGCAAGCCTTGCTCGGTTTTTGCCGTCAATTTGCTGTCAGGTTATGTCAGCAAGCTTTGTCACCAAAACACAAGCTTAATGCGGACACTGATGGCACCGGATTTGTTACCAAGTTTTGACCGAATTTGATGCCAATTTGGCGACAATTTGTTATCAAATTGCTTACTGGGGTACAAAATAAAGAAAATACTATTTTACCTACGACAGAAAATACTAATTCGTCTAGTTCTACATGCCAAAAAGTGTTAGTTTCTTTTGAAAATGATAGCAAGGAGGTAAAATGATTATATTAAATATGTACATTTAAGAGGATCCAAAAGTGACGGCCGAACTCCGACGGGTTAGCGCCCTCATTCAAGCGTAACTAAAATTATCGATAATACCGACCGAAATTATCGATAATATCAATAATTTTAGTTCCGCTGTTACCGATATTAATATTTCTGCATATTTTATGCATATTTGAAAGAGAATTGTGTTCAATATGTTGAAATCGGACAACATCGTGTATTTCTACTGCTCTATTGCCTCGCACGCATATCTAAGCGTATTTAAGCGTATAGATAACAGTATAATATAGACGTGTCTGCCTTTATCACATATTTGAACATAATTTCACATTGTTCATACGGGCTATGTGTCTTCCCATATATCTTCCAAGAGGAATAACATTTGGTTAGGTGTTATATATATAATTGTGTATATATATATGTATATGTATAATATGTACATAGACCAGTGCTCGGATTTAGTTGCACATTTCGGCCCGATTCCGTGGCTCACGCCTATTGCCCCCCACTCACCGCTCGTGCGTTAGAGACGAATTGCCAGATACGCGTAACTAAGGAGCGCGACGTTTTGTCTCAGGAGCGTCCGTATATAAGAATGCCTAAATATAATAATAAGACAATACATTTCTATAAATAAAAGTTTTTCTTCAATATTTTATATCAACGAAATATAAAATATTGAAGAAATACTTTTGATTTTGAGAATTTTCGCGGTGCATTTAGAAAAGTATTGTCTTACTATTATATTTGGACATTCTTATATACGGACGCTCCTGAGACAAAGCGTCGCGCTCCTTAGTTACGCGTATCTGGCGACTCGTCGCTAACGTATGAGCGGAGAGTGGGGGGCAATAGGCGTGAGCCACAGAATCGGGCCGAAATGTGCAACTAAATCCGAGCACTGACATAGACGTATACAGATGTATGTGTATGATATATATACATATATTCTGAATATTATCATGTAACTTTCTATAAGTTGCGATCTATGCAATGCAGCTAATTTTTTTCAATCGATGTAATCAATGGATATATAACAACAATGTATTATTTATACAAATATATATTATATTGTCTTTTTTTTGTTCGTATACATAAATGTTTATATATTTGTAATAAAGATTTATAATACATTGTTTGTCTCGATCGCAACAGAATAATATATCGCCTCTGGCATATATTTTTTAACACACACGCAAATCGCATCTAGTGTGAAATAACTACCAGCTCACGAATTGATCGCCTCTGGCATATATTTTTTAACACACACGCAAATCGCATCTAGTGTGAAATAACAACCAGCTCACGAATTGATCGCCTCTGGCATATATTTTTTAACACACACGCAAATCGCATCTAGTGTGAAATAACAACCAGCTCACGAATTGATCGCCTCTGGCATATATTTTTTAACACACATGCAAATCGCATCTAGTGTGAAATAACAACCAGTTCACGAATTGATCGCCTCTGGCATATATTTTTTAACCAAAGCGAACATGCAAAACGCATTTGGTGTCAAATATTCTTAAAACAACCAGCTCACGAACTGACCGCCTCTGGCATATATTTTTTAACACACATGCAAATTGCATCTAGTGTGAAATAACAACCAGCTCACGGATTGATCGCCTCTGGCATATATTTTTTAACACACATGCAAATCGCATCTAGTGTGAAATAACAACCAGTTCACGAATTGATCGCCTCTGGCATATATTTTTTAACCAAAGCGAATATGCAAAACGCATTTGGTGTCAAATATTCTTAAAACAACCAGCTCACGAACTGACCGCCTCTGGCTAACTAACTACTGTAGCACTAACTACTATTATAAAATACAAATATAATAAATTTTCAATAAAATATCAAAATAAGCAAAAGACTGCGTTCTTATTTTTCAGAGATTTATGTTATATATTCGGCATTACTTATATATATACACTGTGTGTACACACACGCGCGCGCGCACACTACCGGGCGCACGTCGGTGAACCGCGCTGTAGCTGTAACAGCTGAGCGCTCACGCACACTACCAGGCGCGCGGCTCACTGACGTGCGCCCGGCTAAAAGTCGGCGCTGATTGATCA
This sequence comes from Formica aserva, assembly GCA_037039905.1. NCBI lineage: Eukaryota > Metazoa > Arthropoda > Insecta > Hymenoptera > Formicidae > Formica > Formica aserva. The sequence continues at coordinate 436 of JAXRKO010000835.1, read as the reverse complement.
GACTTTACTCAATTATAACTCCTTTATGAAGCGTTATAGAAAAAAATGTTACAGGACTTTTCTGTTCAGAATAACACCCTCTACCTTCCCTTAAAGGGTGTTGCGCTAATTTTCGGACACCCTGTGTAAATATACCTTATATATAAATAATACTAACCTCTTGACCCTTATTCTTTTTAAGGAAAGTCTTCGGACAGAGAGAGGCAAGCGTTTATCATTATATTTTTAACCCATTATGTGGACATACTATATATTAAAAACTAAAAACACAAAAACACAGTTTTTTGACTTCAATGTGTTATAACGCGTTATAACGGTTGAGCGCGCGATAATCTCTTGTTACGCGTATGTACAAAACACACGCGACAAACTGAGACTGAGCTGCCGCGCACTGATATGATCGCGTTCGTCTGTTTGCATGTGTGTGTGCGTACAG
>JAXRKO010000834.1:0-27207 GCA_037039905.1 Formica aserva | reverse complement strand
CCAAGGAAATTGAGGAACAACGCTTCTCGGCACACAGAGCTAAGATCGCTATGTACGCAAGTTTCCTTCGTTCGGAACGACTTAGTTACGTGCCTGTAAGTGAGATTTGCCGAAAATTTTCATAACACATCAAGGAAATTGAGGAACAACGCTTCTCGGCACACAGAGCTAAGATCGCTATGTACGCAAGTTTCCTTCGTTCGGAACGACTTAGTTACGTGCCTGTAAGCGAGATTTGCCGAAAATTTTCATAACACATCAAGGAAATTGAGGAACAACGCTTCTCGGCACACAGAGCTAAGATCGCTATGTACGCAAGTTTCCTTCGTTCGGAACGACTTAGTTACGTGCCTGTAAGCGAGATTTGCCGAAAATTTTCATAACACATCAAGGAAATTGAGGAACAACGCTTCTCGGCACACAGAGCTAAGATCGCTATGTACGCAAGTTTCCTTCGTTCGGAACGACTTAGTTACGTGCCTGTAAGTGAGATTTGCCGAAAATTTTCATAACACATCAAGGAAATTGAGGAACAACGCTTCTCGGCACACAGAGCTAAGATCGCTATGTACGCAAGTTTCCTTCGTTCGGAACGACTTAGTTACGTGCCTGTAAGTGAGATTTGCCGAAAATTTTCATAACACATCAAGGAAATTGAGGAACAACGCTTCTCGGCACACAGAGCTAAGATCGCTATGTACGCAAGTTTCCTTCGTTCGGAACGACTTAGTTACGTGCCTGTAAGCGAGATTTGCCGAAAATTTTCATAACACATCAAGGAAATTGAGGAACAACGCTTCTCGGCACACAGAGCTAAGATCGCTATGTACGCAAGTTTCCTTCGTTCGGAACGACTTAGTTACGTGCCTGTAAGCGAGATTTGCCGAAAATTTTCATAACACATCAAGGAAATTGAGGAACAACGCTTCTCGGCACACAGAGCTAAGATCGCTATGTACGCAAGTTTCCTTCGTTCGGAACGACTTAGTTACGTGCCTGTAAGTGAGATTTGCCGAAAATTTTCATAACACATCAAGGAAATTGAGGAACAACGCTTCTCGGCACACAGAGCTAAGATCGCTATGTACGCAAGTTTCCTTCGTTCGGAACGACTTAGTTACGTGCCTGTAAGTGAGATTTGCCGAAAATTTTCATAACACATCAAGGAAATTGAGGAACAACGCTTCTCGGCACACAGAGCTAAGATCGCTATGTACGCAAGTTTCCTTCGTTCGGAACGACTTAGTTACGTGCCTGTAAGTGAGATTTGCCGAAAATTTTCATAACACATCAAGGAAATTGAGGAACAACGCTTCTCGGCACACAGAGCTAAGATCGCTATGTACGCAAGTTTCCTTCGTTCGGAACGACTTAGTTACGTGCCTGTAAGTGAGATTTGCCGAAAATTTTCATAACACATCAAGGAAATTGAGGAACAACGCTTCTCGGCACACAGAGCTAAGATCGCTATGTACGCAAGTTTCCTTCGTTCGGAACGACTTAGTTACGTGCCTGTAAGTGAGATTTGCCGAAAATTTTCATAACACATCAAGGAAATTGAGGAACAACGCTTCTCGGCACACAGAGCTAAGATCGCTATGTACGCAAGTTTCCTTCGTTCGGAACGACTTAGTTACGTGCCTGTAAGTGAGATTTGCCGAAAATTTTCATAACACATCAAGGAAATTGAGGAACAACGCTTCTCGGCACACAGAGCTAAGATCGCTATGTACGCAAGTTTCCTTCGTTCGGAACGACTTAGTTACGTGCCTGTAAGCGAGATTTGCCGAAAATTTTCATAACACATCAAGGAAATTGAGGAACAACGCTTCTCGGCACACAGAGCTAAGATCGCTATGTACGCAAGTTTCCTTCGTTCGGAACGACTTAGTTACGTGCCTGTAAGCGAGATTTGCCGAAAATTTTCATAACACATCAAGGAAATTGAGGAACAACGCTTCTCGGCACACAGAGCTAAGATCGCTATGTACGCAAGTTTCCTTCGTTCGGAACGACTTAGTTACGTGCCTGTAAGCGAGATTTGCCGAAAATTTTCATAACACATCAAGGAAATTGAGGAACAACGCTTCTCGGCACACAGAGCTAAGATCGCTATGTACGCAAGTTTCCTTCGTTCGGAACGACTTAGTTACGTGCCTGTAAGCGAGATTTGCCGAAAATTTTCATAACACATCAAGGAAATTGAGGAACAACGCTTCTCGGCACACAGAGCTAAGATCGCTATGTACGCAAGTTTCCTTCGTTCGGAACGACTTAGTTACGTGCCTGTAAGTGAGATTTGCCGAAAATTTTCATAACACATCAAGGAAATTGAGGAACAACGCTTCTCGGCACACAGAGCTAAGATCGCTATGTACGCAAGTTTCCTTCGTTCGGAACGACTTAGTTACGTGCCTGTAAGCGAGATTTGCCGAAAATTTTCATAACACATCAAGGAAATTGAGGAACAACGCTTCTCGGCACACAGAGCTAAGATCGCTATGTACGCAAGTTTCCTTCGTTCGGAACGACTTAGTTACGTGCCTGTAAGCGAGATTTGCCGAAAATTTTCATAACACATCAAGGAAATTGAGGAACAACGCTTCTCGGCACACAGAGCTAAGATCGCTATGTACGCAAGTTTCCTTCGTTCGGAACGACTTAGTTACGTGCCTGTAAGTGAGATTTGCCGAAAATTTTCATAACACATCAAGGAAATTGAGGAACAACGCTTCTCGGCACACAGAGCTAAGATCGCTATGTACGCAAGTTTCCTTCGTTCGGAACGACTTAGTTACGTGCCTGTAAGCGAGATTTGCCGAAAATTTTCATAACACATCAAGGAAATTGAGGAACAACGCTTCTCGGCACACAGAGCTAAGATCGCTATGTACGCAAGTTTCCTTCGTTCGGAACGACTTAGTTACGTGCCTGTAAGCGAGATTTGCCGAAAATTTTCATAACACATCAAGGAAATTGAGGAACAACGCTTCTCGGCACACAGAGCTAAGATCGCTATGTACGCAAGTTTCCTTCGTTCGGAACGACTTAGTTACGTGCCTGTAAGTGAGATTTGCCGAAAATTTTCATAACACATCAAGGAAATTGAGGAACAACGCTTCTCGGCACACAGAGCTAAGATCGCTATGTACGCAAGTTTCCTTCGTTCGGAACGACTTAGTTACGTGCCTGTAAGCGAGATTTGCCGAAAATTTTCATAACACATCAAGGAAATTGAGGAACAACGCTTCTCGGCACACAGAGCTAAGATCGCTATGTACGCAAGTTTCCTTCGTTCGGAACGACTTAGTTACGTGCCTGTAAGCGAGATTTGCCGAAAATTTTCATAACACATCAAGGAAATTGAGGAACAACGCTTCTCGGCACACAGAGCTAAGATCGCTATGTACGCAAGTTTCCTTCGTTCGGAACGACTTAGTTACGTGCCTGTAAGCGAGATTTGCCGAAAATTTTCATAACACATCAAGGAAATTGAGGAACAACGCTTCTCGGCACACAGAGCTAAGATCGCTATGTACGCAAGTTTCCTTCGTTCGGAACGACTTAGTTACGTGCCTGTAAGTGAGATTTGCCGAAAATTTTCATAACACATCAAGGAAATTGAGGAACAACGCTTCTCGGCACACAGAGCTAAGATCGCTATGTACGCAAGTTTCCTTCGTTCGGAACGACTTAGTTACGTGCCTGTAAGTGAGATTTGCCGAAAATTTTCATAACACATCAAGGAAATTGAGGAACAACGCTTCTCGGCACACAGAGCTAAGATCGCTATGTACGCAAGTTTCCTTCGTTCGGAACGACTTAGTTACGTGCCTGTAAGCGAGATTTGCCGAAAATTTTCATAACACATCAAGGAAATTGAGGAACAACGCTTCTCGGCACACAGAGCTAAGATCGCTATGTACGCAAGTTTCCTTCGTTCGGAACGACTTAGTTACGTGCCTGTAAGCGAGATTTGCCGAAAATTTTCATAACACATCAAGGAAATTGAGGAACAACGCTTCTCGGCACACAGAGCTAAGATCGCTATGTACGCAAGTTTCCTTCGTTCGGAACGACTTAGTTACGTGCCTGTAAGCGAGATTTGCCGAAAATTTTCATAACACATCAAGGAAATTGAGGAACAACGCTTCTCGGCACACAGAGCTAAGATCGCTATGTACGCAAGTTTCCTTCGTTCGGAACGACTTAGTTACGTGCCTGTAAGCGAGATTTGCCGAAAATTTTCATAACACATCAAGGAAATTGAGGAACAACGCTTCTCGGCACACAGAGCTAAGATCGCTATGTACGCAAGTTTCCTTCGTTCGGAACGACTTAGTTACGTGCCTGTAAGCGAGATTTGCCGAAAATTTTCATAACACATCAAGGAAATTGAGGAACAACGCTTCTCGGCACACAGAGCTAAGATCGCTATGTACGCAAGTTTCCTTCGTTCGGAACGACTTAGTTACGTGCCTGTAAGCGAGATTTGCCGAAAATTTTCATAACACATCAAGGAAATTGAGGAACAACGCTTCTCGGCACACAGAGCTAAGATCGCTATGTACGCAAGTTTCCTTCGTTCGGAACGACTTAGTTACGTGCCTGTAAGCGAGATTTGCCGAAAATTTTCATAACACATCAAGGAAATTGAGGAACAACGCTTCTCGGCACACAGAGCTAAGATCGCTATGTACGCAAGTTTCCTTCGTTCGGAACGACTTAGTTACGTGCCTGTAAGCGAGATTTGCCGAAAATTTTCATAACACATCAAGGAAATTGAGGAACAACGCTTCTCGGCACACAGAGCTAAGATCGCTATGTACGCAAGTTTCCTTCGTTCGGAACGACTTAGTTACGTGCCTGTAAGCGAGATTTGCCGAAAATTTTCATAACACATCAAGGAAATTGAGGAACAACGCTTCTCGGCACACAGAGCTAAGATCGCTATGTACGCAAGTTTCCTTCGTTCGGAACGACTTAGTTACGTGCCTGTAAGCGAGATTTGCCGAAAATTTTCATAACACATCAAGGAAATTGAGGAACAACGCTTCTCGGCACACAGAGCTAAGATCGCTATGTACGCAAGTTTCCTTCGTTCGGAACGACTTAGTTACGTGCCTGTAAGCGAGATTTGCCGAAAATTTTCATAACACATCAAGGAAATTGAGGAACAACGCTTCTCGGCACACAGAGCTAAGATCGCTATGTACGCAAGTTTCCTTCGTTCGGAACGACTTAGTTACGTGCCTGTAAGTGAGATTTGCCGAAAATTTTCATAACACATCAAGGAAATTGAGGAACAACGCTTCTCGGCACACAGAGCTAAGATCGCTATGTACGCAAGTTTCCTTCGTTCGGAACGACTTAGTTACGTGCCTGTAAGCGAGATTTGCCGAAAATTTTCATAACACATCAAGGAAATTGAGGAACAACGCTTCTCGGCACACAGAGCTAAGATCGCTATGTACGCAAGTTTCCTTCGTTCGGAACGACTTAGTTACGTGCCTGTAAGCGAGATTTGCCGAAAATTTTCATAACACATCAAGGAAATTGAGGAACAACGCTTCTCGGCACACAGAGCTAAGATCGCTATGTACGCAAGTTTCCTTCGTTCGGAACGACTTAGTTACGTGCCTGTAAGCGAGATTTGCCGAAAATTTTCATAACACATCAAGGAAATTGAGGAACAACGCTTCTCGGCACACAGAGCTAAGATCGCTATGTACGCAAGTTTCCTTCGTTCGGAACGACTTAGTTACGTGCCTGTAAGCGAGATTTGCCGAAAATTTTCATAACACATCAAGGAAATTGAGGAACAACGCTTCTCGGCACACAGAGCTAAGATCGCTATGTACGCAAGTTTCCTTCGTTCGGAACGACTTAGTTACGTGCCTGTAAGTGAGATTTGCCGAAAATTTTCATAACACATCAAGGAAATTGAGGAACAACGCTTCTCGGCACACAGAGCTAAGATCGCTATGTACGCAAGTTTCCTTCGTTCGGAACGACTTAGTTACGTGCCTGTAAGCGAGATTTGCCGAAAATTTTCATAACACATCAAGGAAATTGAGGAACAACGCTTCTCGGCACACAGAGCTAAGATCGCTATGTACGCAAGTTTCCTTCGTTCGGAACGACTTAGTTACGTGCCTGTAAGCGAGATTTGCCGAAAATTTTCATAACACATCAAGGAAATTGAGGAACAACGCTTCTCGGCACACAGAGCTAAGATCGCTATGTACGCAAGTTTCCTTCGTTCGGAACGACTTAGTTACGTGCCTGTAAGTGAGATTTGCCGAAAATTTTCATAACACATCAAGGAAATTGAGGAACAACGCTTCTCGGCACACAGAGCTAAGATCGCTATGTACGCAAGTTTCCTTCGTTCGGAACGACTTAGTTACGTGCCTGTAAGCGAGATTTGCCGAAAATTTTCATAACACATCAAGGAAATTGAGGAACAACGCTTCTCGGCACACAGAGCTAAGATCGCTATGTACGCAAGTTTCCTTCGTTCGGAACGACTTAGTTACGTGCCTGTAAGCGAGATTTGCCGAAAATTTTCATAACACATCAAGGAAATTGAGGAACAACGCTTCTCGGCACACAGAGCTAAGATCGCTATGTACGCAAGTTTCCTTCGTTCGGAACGACTTAGTTACGTGCCTGTAAGCGAGATTTGCCGAAAATTTTCATAACACATCAAGGAAATTGAGGAACAACGCTTCTCGGCACACAGAGCTAAGATCGCTATGTACGCAAGTTTCCTTCGTTCGGAACGACTTAGTTACGTGCCTGTAAGCGAGATTTGCCGAAAATTTTCATAACACATCAAGGAAATTGAGGAACAACGCTTCTCGGCACACAGAGCTAAGATCGCTATGTACGCAAGTTTCCTTCGTTCGGAACGACTTAGTTACGTGCCTGTAAGCGAGATTTGCCGAAAATTTTCATAACACATCAAGGAAATTGAGGAACAACGCTTCTCGGCACACAGAGCTAAGATCGCTATGTACGCAAGTTTCCTTCGTTCGGAACGACTTAGTTACGTGCCTGTAAGCGAGATTTGCCGAAAATTTTCATAACACATCAAGGAAATTGAGGAACAACGCTTCTCGGCACACAGAGCTAAGATCGCTATGTACGCAAGTTTCCTTCGTTCGGAACGACTTAGTTACGTGCCTGTAAGCGAGATTTGCCGAAAATTTTCATAACACATCAAGGAAATTGAGGAACAACGCTTCTCGGCACACAGAGCTAAGATCGCTATGTACGCAAGTTTCCTTCGTTCGGAACGACTTAGTTACGTGCCTGTAAGCGAGATTTGCCGAAAATTTTCATAACACATCAAGGAAATTGAGGAACAACGCTTCTCGGCACACAGAGCTAAGATCGCTATGTACGCAAGTTTCCTTCGTTCGGAACGACTTAGTTACGTGCCTGTAAGTGAGATTTGCCGAAAATTTTCATAACACATCAAGGAAATTGAGGAACAACGCTTCTCGGCACACAGAGCTAAGATCGCTATGTACGCAAGTTTCCTTCGTTCGGAACGACTTAGTTACGTGCCTGTAAGCGAGATTTGCCGAAAATTTTCATAACACATCAAGGAAATTGAGGAACAACGCTTCTCGGCACACAGAGCTAAGATCGCTATGTACGCAAGTTTCCTTCGTTCGGAACGACTTAGTTACGTGCCTGTAAGCGAGATTTGCCGAAAATTTTCATAACACATCAAGGAAATTGAGGAACAACGCTTCTCGGCACACAGAGCTAAGATCGCTATGTACGCAAGTTTCCTTCGTTCGGAACGACTTAGTTACGTGCCTGTAAGCGAGATTTGCCGAAAATTTTCATAACACATCAAGGAAATTGAGGAACAACGCTTCTCGGCACACAGAGCTAAGATCGCTATGTACGCAAGTTTCCTTCGTTCGGAACGACTTAGTTACGTGCCTGTAAGCGAGATTTGCCGAAAATTTTCATAACACATCAAGGAAATTGAGGAACAACGCTTCTCGGCACACAGAGCTAAGATCGCTATGTACGCAAGTTTCCTTCGTTCGGAACGACTTAGTTACGTGCCTGTAAGCGAGATTTGCCGAAAATTTTCATAACACATCAAGGAAATTGAGGAACAACGCTTCTCGGCACACAGAGCTAAGATCGCTATGTACGCAAGTTTCCTTCGTTCGGAACGACTTAGTTACGTGCCTGTAAGCGAGATTTGCCGAAAATTTTCATAACACATCAAGGAAATTGAGGAACAACGCTTCTCGGCACACAGAGCTAAGATCGCTATGTACGCAAGTTTCCTTCGTTCGGAACGACTTAGTTACGTGCCTGTAAGCGAGATTTGCCGAAAATTTTCATAACACATCAAGGAAATTGAGGAACAACGCTTCTCGGCACACAGAGCTAAGATCGCTATGTACGCAAGTTTCCTTCGTTCGGAACGACTTAGTTACGTGCCTGTAAGCGAGATTTGCCGAAAATTTTCATAACACATCAAGGAAATTGAGGAACAACGCTTCTCGGCACACAGAGCTAAGATCGCTATGTACGCAAGTTTCCTTCGTTCGGAACGACTTAGTTACGTGCCTGTAAGCGAGATTTGCCGAAAATTTTCATAACACATCAAGGAAATTGAGGAACAACGCTTCTCGGCACACAGAGCTAAGATCGCTATGTACGCAAGTTTCCTTCGTTCGGAACGACTTAGTTACGTGCCTGTAAGCGAGATTTGCCGAAAATTTTCATAACACATCAAGGAAATTGAGGAACAACGCTTCTCGGCACACAGAGCTAAGATCGCTATGTACGCAAGTTTCCTTCGTTCGGAACGACTTAGTTACGTGCCTGTAAGCGAGATTTGCCGAAAATTTTCATAACACATCAAGGAAATTGAGGAACAACGCTTCTCGGCACACAGAGCTAAGATCGCTATGTACGCAAGTTTCCTTCGTTCGGAACGACTTAGTTACGTGCCTGTAAGCGAGATTTGCCGAAAATTTTCATAACACATCAAGGAAATTGAGGAACAACGCTTCTCGGCACACAGAGCTAAGATCGCTATGTACGCAAGTTTCCTTCGTTCGGAACGACTTAGTTACGTGCCTGTAAGCGAGATTTGCCGAAAATTTTCATAACACATCAAGGAAATTGAGGAACAACGCTTCTCGGCACACAGAGCTAAGATCGCTATGTACGCAAGTTTCCTTCGTTCGGAACGACTTAGTTACGTGCCTGTAAGCGAGATTTGCCGAAAATTTTCATAACACATCAAGGAAATTGAGGAACAACGCTTCTCGGCACACAGAGCTAAGATCGCTATGTACGCAAGTTTCCTTCGTTCGGAACGACTTAGTTACGTGCCTGTAAGCGAGATTTGCCGAAAATTTTCATAACACATCAAGGAAATTGAGGAACAACGCTTCTCGGCACACAGAGCTAAGATCGCTATGTACGCAAGTTTCCTTCGTTCGGAACGACTTAGTTACGTGCCTGTAAGCGAGATTTGCCGAAAATTTTCATAACACATCAAGGAAATTGAGGAACAACGCTTCTCGGCACACAGAGCTAAGATCGCTATGTACGCAAGTTTCCTTCGTTCGGAACGACTTAGTTACGTGCCTGTAAGCGAGATTTGCCGAAAATTTTCATAACACATCAAGGAAATTGAGGAACAACGCTTCTCGGCACACAGAGCTAAGATCGCTATGTACGCAAGTTTCCTTCGTTCGGAACGACTTAGTTACGTGCCTGTAAGCGAGATTTGCCGAAAATTTTCATAACACATCAAGGAAATTGAGGAACAACGCTTCTCGGCACACAGAGCTAAGATCGCTATGTACGCAAGTTTCCTTCGTTCGGAACGACTTAGTTACGTGCCTGTAAGCGAGATTTGCCGAAAATTTTCATAACACATCAAGGAAATTGAGGAACAACGCTTCTCGGCACACAGAGCTAAGATCGCTATGTACGCAAGTTTCCTTCGTTCGGAACGACTTAGTTACGTGCCTGTAAGCGAGATTTGCCGAAAATTTTCATAACACATCAAGGAAATTGAGGAACAACGCTTCTCGGCACACAGAGCTAAGATCGCTATGTACGCAAGTTTCCTTCGTTCGGAACGACTTAGTTACGTGCCTGTAAGCGAGATTTGCCGAAAATTTTCATAACACATCAAGGAAATTGAGGAACAACGCTTCTCGGCACACAGAGCTAAGATCGCTATGTACGCAAGTTTCCTTCGTTCGGAACGACTTAGTTACGTGCCTGTAAGCGAGATTTGCCGAAAATTTTCATAACACATCAAGGAAATTGAGGAACAACGCTTCTCGGCACACAGAGCTAAGATCGCTATGTACGCAAGTTTCCTTCGTTCGGAACGACTTAGTTACGTGCCTGTAAGCGAGATTTGCCGAAAATTTTCATAACACATCAAGGAAATTGAGGAACAACGCTTCTCGGCACACAGAGCTAAGATCGCTATGTACGCAAGTTTCCTTCGTTCGGAACGACTTAGTTACGTGCCTGTAAGCGAGATTTGCCGAAAATTTTCATAACACATCAAGGAAATTGAGGAACAACGCTTCTCGGCACACAGAGCTAAGATCGCTATGTACGCAAGTTTCCTTCGTTCGGAACGACTTAGTTACGTGCCTGTAAGCGAGATTTGCCGAAAATTTTCATAACACATCAAGGAAATTGAGGAACAACGCTTCTCGGCACACAGAGCTAAGATCGCTATGTACGCAAGTTTCCTTCGTTCGGAACGACTTAGTTACGTGCCTGTAAGCGAGATTTGCCGAAAATTTTCATAACACATCAAGGAAATTGAGGAACAACGCTTCTCGGCACACAGAGCTAAGATCGCTATGTACGCAAGTTTCCTTCGTTCGGAACGACTTAGTTACGTGCCTGTAAGCGAGATTTGCCGAAAATTTTCATAACACATCAAGGAAATTGAGGAACAACGCTTCTCGGCACACAGAGCTAAGATCGCTATGTACGCAAGTTTCCTTCGTTCGGAACGACTTAGTTACGTGCCTGTAAGCGAGATTTGCCGAAAATTTTCATAACACATCAAGGAAATTGAGGAACAACGCTTCTCGGCACACAGAGCTAAGATCGCTATGTACGCAAGTTTCCTTCGTTCGGAACGACTTAGTTACGTGCCTTGTAAGCGAGATTTGCCGAAAATTTTCATAACACATCAAGGAAATTGAGGAACAACGCTTCTCGGCACACAGAGCTAAGATCGCTATGTACGCAAGTTTCCTTCGTTCGGAACGACTTAGTTACGTGCCTGTAAGCGAGATTTGCCGAAAATTTTCATAACACATCAAGGAAATTGAGGAACAACGCTTCTCGGCACACAGAGCTAAGATCGCTATGTACGCAAGTTTCCTTCGTTCGGAACGACTTAGTTACGTGCCTTGTAAGCGAGATTTGCCGAAAATTTTCATAACACATCAAGGAAATTGAGGAACAACGCTTCTCGGCACACAGAGCTAAGATCGCTATGTACGCAAGTTTCCTTCGTTCGGAACGACTTAGTTACGTGCCTGTAAGCGAGATTTGCCGAAAATTTTCATAACACATCAAGGAAATTGAGGAACAACGCTTCTCGGCACACAGAGCTAAGATCGCTATGTACGCAAGTTTCCTTCGTTCGGAACGACTTAGTTACGTGCCTGTAAGCGAGATTTGCCGAAAATTTTCATAACACATCAAGGAAATTGAGGAACAACGCTTCTCGGCACACAGAGCTAAGATCGCTATGTACGCAAGTTTCCTTCGTTCGGAACGACTTAGTTACGTGCCTGTAAGTGAGATTTGCCGAAAATTTTCATAACACATCAAGGAAATTGAGGAACAACGCTTCTCGGCACACAGAGCTAAGATCGCTATGTACGCAAGTTTCCTTCGTTCGGAACGACTTAGTTACGTGCCTGTAAGTGAGATTTGCCGAAAATTTTCATAACACATCAAGGAAATTGAGGAACAACGCTTCTCGGCACACAGAGCTAAGATCGCTATGTACGCAAGTTTCCTTCGTTCGGAACGACTTAGTTACGTGCCTGTAAGTGAGATTTGCCGAAAATTTTCATAACACATCAAGGAAATTGAGGAACAACGCTTCTCGGCACACAGAGCTAAGATCGCTATGTACGCAAGTTTCCTTCGTTCGGAACGACTTAGTTACGTGCCTGTAAGCGAGATTTGCCGAAAATTTTCATAACACATCAAGGAAATTGAGGAACAACGCTTCTCGGCACACAGAGCTAAGATCGCTATGTACGCAAGTTTCCTTCGTTCGGAACGACTTAGTTACGTGCCTGTAAGTGAGATTTGCCGAAAATTTTCATAACACATCAAGGAAATTGAGGAACAACGCTTCTCGGCACACAGAGCTAAGATCGCTATGTACGCAAGTTTCCTTCGTTCGGAACGACTTAGTTACGTGCCTGTAAGTGAGATTTGCCGAAAATTTTCATAACACATCAAGGAAATTGAGGAACAACGCTTCTCGGCACACAGAGCTAAGATCGCTATGTACGCAAGTTTCCTTCGTTCGGAACGACTTAGTTACGTGCCTGTAAGCGAGATTTGCCGAAAATTTTCATAACACATCAAGGAAATTGAGGAACAACGCTTCTCGGCACACAGAGCTAAGATCGCTATGTACGCAAGTTTCCTTCGTTCGGAACGACTTAGTTACGTGCCTGTAAGTGAGATTTGCCGAAAATTTTCATAACACATCAAGGAAATTGAGGAACAACGCTTCTCGGCACACAGAGCTAAGATCGCTATGTACGCAAGTTTCCTTCGTTCGGAACGACTTAGTTACGTGCCTGTAAGTGAGATTTGCCGAAAATTTTCATAACACATCAAGGAAATTGAGGAACAACGCTTCTCGGCACACAGAGCTAAGATCGCTATGTACGCAAGTTTCCTTCGTTCGGAACGACTTAGTTACGTGCCTGTAAGCGAGATTTGCCGAAAATTTTCATAACACATCAAGGAAATTGAGGAACAACGCTTCTCGGCACACAGAGCTAAGATCGCTATGTACGCAAGTTTCCTTCGTTCGGAACGACTTAGTTACGTGCCTGTAAGTGAGATTTGCCGAAAATTTTCATAACACATCAAGGAAATTGAGGAACAACGCTTCTCGGCACACAGAGCTAAGATCGCTATGTACGCAAGTTTCCTTCGTTCGGAACGACTTAGTTACGTGCCTGTAAGCGAGATTTGCCGAAAATTTTCATAACACATCAAGGAAATTGAGGAACAACGCTTCTCGGCACACAGAGCTAAGATCGCTATGTACGCAAGTTTCCTTCGTTCGGAACGACTTAGTTACGTGCCTGTAAGTGAGATTTGCCGAAAATTTTCATAACACATCAAGGAAATTGAGGAACAACGCTTCTCGGCACACAGAGCTAAGATCGCTATGTACGCAAGTTTCCTTCGTTCGGAACGACTTAGTTACGTGCCTGTAAGCGAGATTTGCCGAAAATTTTCATAACACATCAAGGAAATTGAGGAACAACGCTTCTCGGCACACAGAGCTAAGATCGCTATGTACGCAAGTTTCCTTCGTTCGGAACGACTTAGTTACGTGCCTGTAAGTGAGATTTGCCGAAAATTTTCATAACACATCAAGGAAATTGAGGAACAACGCTTCTCGGCACACAGAGCTAAGATCGCTATGTACGCAAGTTTCCTTCGTTCGGAACGACTTAGTTACGTGCCTGTAAGCGAGATTTGCCGAAAATTTTCATAACACATCAAGGAAATTGAGGAACAACGCTTCTCGGCACACAGAGCTAAGATCGCTATGTACGCAAGTTTCCTTCGTTCGGAACGACTTAGTTACGTGCCTGTAAGCGAGATTTGCCGAAAATTTTCATAACACATCAAGGAAATTGAGGAACAACGCTTCTCGGCACACAGAGCTAAGATCGCTATGTACGCAAGTTTCCTTCGTTCGGAACGACTTAGTTACGTGCCTGTAAGTGAGATTTGCCGAAAATTTTCATAACACATCAAGGAAATTGAGGAACAACGCTTCTCGGCACACAGAGCTAAGATCGCTATGTACGCAAGTTTCCTTCGTTCGGAACGACTTAGTTACGTGCCTGTAAGCGAGATTTGCCGAAAATTTTCATAACACATCAAGGAAATTGAGGAACAACGCTTCTCGGCACACAGAGCTAAGATCGCTATGTACGCAAGTTTCCTTCGTTCGGAACGACTTAGTTACGTGCCTGTAAGTGAGATTTGCCGAAAATTTTCATAACACATCAAGGAAATTGAGGAACAACGCTTCTCGGCACACAGAGCTAAGATCGCTATGTACGCAAGTTTCCTTCGTTCGGAACGACTTAGTTACGTGCCTGTAAGCGAGATTTGCCGAAAATTTTCATAACACATCAAGGAAATTGAGGAACAACGCTTCTCGGCACACAGAGCTAAGATCGCTATGTACGCAAGTTTCCTTCGTTCGGAACGACTTAGTTACGTGCCTGTAAGTGAGATTTGCCGAAAATTTTCATAACACATCAAGGAAATTGAGGAACAACGCTTCTCGGCACACAGAGCTAAGATCGCTATGTACGCAAGTTTCCTTCGTTCGGAACGACTTAGTTACGTGCCTGTAAGCGAGATTTGCCGAAAATTTTCATAACACATCAAGGAAATTGAGGAACAACGCTTCTCGGCACACAGAGCTAAGATCGCTATGTACGCAAGTTTCCTTCGTTCGGAACGACTTAGTTACGTGCCTGTAAGTGAGATTTGCCGAAAATTTTCATAACACATCAAGGAAATTGAGGAACAACGCTTCTCGGCACACAGAGCTAAGATCGCTATGTACGCAAGTTTCCTTCGTTCGGAACGACTTAGTTACGTGCCTGTAAGTGAGATTTGCCGAAAATTTTCATAACACATCAAGGAAATTGAGGAACAACGCTTCTCGGCACACAGAGCTAAGATCGCTATGTACGCAAGTTTCCTTCGTTCGGAACGACTTAGTTACGTGCCTGTAAGTGAGATTTGCCGAAAATTTTCATAACACATCAAGGAAATTGAGGAACAACGCTTCTCGGCACACAGAGCTAAGATCGCTATGTACGCAAGTTTCCTTCGTTCGGAACGACTTAGTTACGTGCCTGTAAGTGAGATTTGCCGAAAATTTTCATAACACATCAAGGAAATTGAGGAACAACGCTTCTCGGCACACAGAGCTAAGATCGCTATGTACGCAAGTTTCCTTCGTTCGGAACGACTTAGTTACGTGCCTGTAAGTGAGATTTGCCGAAAATTTTCATAACACATCAAGGAAATTGAGGAACAACGCTTCTCGGCACACAGAGCTAAGATCGCTATGTACGCAAGTTTCCTTCGTTCGGAACGACTTAGTTACGTGCCTGTAAGTGAGATTTGCCGAAAATTTTCATAACACATCAAGGAAATTGAGGAACAACGCTTCTCGGCACACAGAGCTAAGATCGCTATGTACGCAAGTTTCCTTCGTTCGGAACGACTTAGTTACGTGCCTGTAAGTGAGATTTGCCGAAAATTTTCATAACACATCAAGGAAATTGAGGAACAACGCTTCTCGGCACACAGAGCTAAGATCGCTATGTACGCAAGTTTCCTTCGTTCGGAACGACTTAGTTACGTGCCTGTAAGTGAGATTTGCCGAAAATTTTCATAACACATCAAGGAAATTGAGGAACAACGCTTCTCGGCACACAGAGCTAAGATCGCTATGTACGCAAGTTTCCTTCGTTCGGAACGACTTAGTTACGTGCCTGTAAGCGAGATTTGCCGAAAATTTTCATAACACATCAAGGAAATTGAGGAACAACGCTTCTCGGCACACAGAGCTAAGATCGCTATGTACGCAAGTTTCCTTCGTTCGGAACGACTTAGTTACGTGCCTGTAAGTGAGATTTGCCGAAAATTTTCATAACACATCAAGGAAATTGAGGAACAACGCTTCTCGGCACACAGAGCTAAGATCGCTATGTACGCAAGTTTCCTTCGTTCGGAACGACTTAGTTACGTGCCTGTAAGTGAGATTTGCCGAAAATTTTCATAACACATCAAGGAAATTGAGGAACAACGCTTCTCGGCACACAGAGCTAAGATCGCTATGTACGCAAGTTTCCTTCGTTCGGAACGACTTAGTTACGTGCCTGTAAGCGAGATTTGCCGAAAATTTTCATAACACATCAAGGAAATTGAGGAACAACGCTTCTCGGCACACAGAGCTAAGATCGCTATGTACGCAAGTTTCCTTCGTTCGGAACGACTTAGTTACGTGCCTGTAAGTGAGATTTGCCGAAAATTTTCATAACACATCAAGGAAATTGAGGAACAACGCTTCTCGGCACACAGAGCTAAGATCGCTATGTACGCAAGTTTCCTTCGTTCGGAACGACTTAGTTACGTGCCTGTAAGTGAGATTTGCCGAAAATTTTCATAACACATCAAGGAAATTGAGGAACAACGCTTCTCGGCACACAGAGCTAAGATCGCTATGTACGCAAGTTTCCTTCGTTCGGAACGACTTAGTTACGTGCCTGTAAGTGAGATTTGCCGAAAATTTTCATAACACATCAAGGAAATTGAGGAACAACGCTTCTCGGCACACAGAGCTAAGATCGCTATGTACGCAAGTTTCCTTCGTTCGGAACGACTTAGTTACGTGCCTGTAAGCGAGATTTGCCGAAAATTTTCATAACACATCAAGGAAATTGAGGAACAACGCTTCTCGGCACACAGAGCTAAGATCGCTATGTACGCAAGTTTCCTTCGTTCGGAACGACTTAGTTACGTGCCTGTAAGTGAGATTTGCCGAAAATTTTCATAACACATCAAGGAAATTGAGGAACAACGCTTCTCGGCACACAGAGCTAAGATCGCTATGTACGCAAGTTTCCTTCGTTCGGAACGACTTAGTTACGTGCCTGTAAGTGAGATTTGCCGAAAATTTTCATAACACATCAAGGAAATTGAGGAACAACGCTTCTCGGCACACAGAGCTAAGATCGCTATGTACGCAAGTTTCCTTCGTTCGGAACGACTTAGTTACGTGCCTGTAAGCGAGATTTGCCGAAAATTTTCATAACACATCAAGGAAATTGAGGAACAACGCTTCTCGGCACACAGAGCTAAGATCGCTATGTACGCAAGTTTCCTTCGTTCGGAACGACTTAGTTACGTGCCTGTAAGTGAGATTTGCCGAAAATTTTCATAACACATCAAGGAAATTGAGGAACAACGCTTCTCGGCACACAGAGCTAAGATCGCTATGTACGCAAGTTTCCTTCGTTCGGAACGACTTAGTTACGTGCCTGTAAGTGAGATTTGCCGAAAATTTTCATAACACATCAAGGAAATTGAGGAACAACGCTTCTCGGCACACAGAGCTAAGATCGCTATGTACGCAAGTTTCCTTCGTTCGGAACGACTTAGTTACGTGCCTGTAAGTGAGATTTGCCGAAAATTTTCATAACACATCAAGGAAATTGAGGAACAACGCTTCTCGGCACACAGAGCTAAGATCGCTATGTACGCAAGTTTCCTTCGTTCGGAACGACTTAGTTACGTGCCTGTAAGTGAGATTTGCCGAAAATTTTCATAACACATCAAGGAAATTGAGGAACAACGCTTCTCGGCACACAGAGCTAAGATCGCTATGTACGCAAGTTTCCTTCGTTCGGAACGACTTAGTTACGTGCCTGTAAGTGAGATTTGCCGAAAATTTTCATAACACATCAAGGAAATTGAGGAACAACGCTTCTCGGCACACAGAGCTAAGATCGCTATGTACGCAAGTTTCCTTCGTTCGGAACGACTTAGTTACGTGCCTGTAAGTGAGATTTGCCGAAAATTTTCATAACACATCAAGGAAATTGAGGAACAACGCTTCTCGGCACACAGAGCTAAGATCGCTATGTACGCAAGTTTCCTTCGTTCGGAACGACTTAGTTACGTGCCTGTAAGCGAGATTTGCCGAAAATTTTCATAACACATCAAGGAAATTGAGGAACAACGCTTCTCGGCACACAGAGCTAAGATCGCTATGTACGCAAGTTTCCTTCGTTCGGAACGACTTAGTTACGTGCCTGTAAGTGAGATTTGCCGAAAATTTTCATAACACATCAAGGAAATTGAGGAACAACGCTTCTCGGCACACAGAGCTAAGATCGCTATGTACGCAAGTTTCCTTCGTTCGGAACGACTTAGTTACGTGCCTGTAAGCGAGATTTGCCGAAAATTTTCATAACACATCAAGGAAATTGAGGAACAACGCTTCTCGGCACACAGAGCTAAGATCGCTATGTACGCAAGTTTCCTTCGTTCGGAACGACTTAGTTACGTGCCTGTAAGTGAGATTTGCCGAAAATTTTCATAACACATCAAGGAAATTGAGGAACAACGCTTCTCGGCACACAGAGCTAAGATCGCTATGTACGCAAGTTTCCTTCGTTCGGAACGACTTAGTTACGTGCCTGTAAGCGAGATTTGCCGAAAATTTTCATAACACATCAAGGAAATTGAGGAACAACGCTTCTCGGCACACAGAGCTAAGATCGCTATGTACGCAAGTTTCCTTCGTTCGGAACGACTTAGTTACGTGCCTGTAAGTGAGATTTGCCGAAAATTTTCATAACACATCAAGGAAATTGAGGAACAACGCTTCTCGGCACACAGAGCTAAGATCGCTATGTACGCAAGTTTCCTTCGTTCGGAACGACTTAGTTACGTGCCTGTAAGTGAGATTTGCCGAAAATTTTCATAACACATCAAGGAAATTGAGGAACAACGCTTCTCGGCACACAGAGCTAAGATCGCTATGTACGCAAGTTTCCTTCGTTCGGAACGACTTAGTTACGTGCCTGTAAGCGAGATTTGCCGAAAATTTTCATAACACATCAAGGAAATTGAGGAACAACGCTTCTCGGCACACAGAGCTAAGATCGCTATGTACGCAAGTTTCCTTCGTTCGGAACGACTTAGTTACGTGCCTGTAAGTGAGATTTGCCGAAAATTTTCATAACACATCAAGGAAATTGAGGAACAACGCTTCTCGGCACACAGAGCTAAGATCGCTATGTACGCAAGTTTCCTTCGTTCGGAACGACTTAGTTACGTGCCTGTAAGTGAGATTTGCCGAAAATTTTCATAACACATCAAGGAAATTGAGGAACAACGCTTCTCGGCACACAGAGCTAAGATCGCTATGTACGCAAGTTTCCTTCGTTCGGAACGACTTAGTTACGTGCCTGTAAGCGAGATTTGCCGAAAATTTTCATAACACATCAAGGAAATTGAGGAACAACGCTTCTCGGCACACAGAGCTAAGATCGCTATGTACGCAAGTTTCCTTCGTTCGGAACGACTTAGTTACGTGCCTGTAAGTGAGATTTGCCGAAAATTTTCATAACACATCAAGGAAATTGAGGAACAACGCTTCTCGGCACACAGAGCTAAGATCGCTATGTACGCAAGTTTCCTTCGTTCGGAACGACTTAGTTACGTGCCTGTAAGCGAGATTTGCCGAAAATTTTCATAACACATCAAGGAAATTGAGGAACAACGCTTCTCGGCACACAGAGCTAAGATCGCTATGTACGCAAGTTTCCTTCGTTCGGAACGACTTAGTTACGTGCCTGTAAGCGAGATTTGCCGAAAATTTTCATAACACATCAAGGAAATTGAGGAACAACGCTTCTCGGCACACAGAGCTAAGATCGCTATGTACGCAAGTTTCCTTCGTTCGGAACGACTTAGTTACGTGCCTGTAAGTGAGATTTGCCGAAAATTTTCATAACACATCAAGGAAATTGAGGAACAACGCTTCTCGGCACACAGAGCTAAGATCGCTATGTACGCAAGTTTCCTTCGTTCGGAACGACTTAGTTACGTGCCTGTAAGTGAGATTTGCCGAAAATTTTCATAACACATCAAGGAAATTGAGGAACAACGCTTCTCGGCACACAGAGCTAAGATCGCTATGTACGCAAGTTTCCTTCGTTCGGAACGACTTAGTTACGTGCCTGTAAGTGAGATTTGCCGAAAATTTTCATAACACATCAAGGAAATTGAGGAACAACGCTTCTCGGCACACAGAGCTAAGATCGCTATGTACGCAAGTTTCCTTCGTTCGGAACGACTTAGTTACGTGCCTGTAAGTGAGATTTGCCGAAAATTTTCATAACACATCAAGGAAATTGAGGAACAACGCTTCTCGGCACACAGAGCTAAGATCGCTATGTACGCAAGTTTCCTTCGTTCGGAACGACTTAGTTACGTGCCTGTAAGTGAGATTTGCCGAAAATTTTCATAACACATCAAGGAAATTGAGGAACAACGCTTCTCGGCACACAGAGCTAAGATCGCTATGTACGCAAGTTTCCTTCGTTCGGAACGACTTAGTTACGTGCCTGTAAGCGAGATTTGCCGAAAATTTTCATAACACATCAAGGAAATTGAGGAACAACGCTTCTCGGCACACAGAGCTAAGATCGCTATGTACGCAAGTTTCCTTCGTTCGGAACGACTTAGTTACGTGCCTGTAAGTGAGATTTGCCGAAAATTTTCATAACACATCAAGGAAATTGAGGAACAACGCTTCTCGGCACACAGAGCTAAGATCGCTATGTACGCAAGTTTCCTTCGTTCGGAACGACTTAGTTACGTGCCTGTAAGTGAGATTTGCCGAAAATTTTCATAACACATCAAGGAAATTGAGGAACAACGCTTCTCGGCACACAGAGCTAAGATCGCTATGTACGCAAGTTTCCTTCGTTCGGAACGACTTAGTTACGTGCCTGTAAGTGAGATTTGCCGAAAATTTTCATAACACATCAAGGAAATTGAGGAACAACGCTTCTCGGCACACAGAGCTAAGATCGCTATGTACGCAAGTTTCCTTCGTTCGGAACGACTTAGTTACGTGCCTGTAAGCGAGATTTGCCGAAAATTTTCATAACACATCAAGGAAATTGAGGAACAACGCTTCTCGGCACACAGAGCTAAGATCGCTATGTACGCAAGTTTCCTTCGTTCGGAACGACTTAGTTACGTGCCTGTAAGCGAGATTTGCCGAAAATTTTCATAACACATCAAGGAAATTGAGGAACAACGCTTCTCGGCACACAGAGCTAAGATCGCTATGTACGCAAGTTTCCTTCGTTCGGAACGACTTAGTTACGTGCCTGTAAGTGAGATTTGCCGAAAATTTTCATAACACATCAAGGAAATTGAGGAACAACGCTTCTCGGCACACAGAGCTAAGATCGCTATGTACGCAAGTTTCCTTCGTTCGGAACGACTTAGTTACGTGCCTGTAAGCGAGATTTGCCGAAAATTTTCATAACACATCAAGGAAATTGAGGAACAACGCTTCTCGGCACACAGAGCTAAGATCGCTATGTACGCAAGTTTCCTTCGTTCGGAACGACTTAGTTACGTGCCTGTAAGTGAGATTTGCCGAAAATTTTCATAACACATCAAGGAAATTGAGGAACAACGCTTCTCGGCACACAGAGCTAAGATCGCTATGTACGCAAGTTTCCTTCGTTCGGAACGACTTAGTTACGTGCCTGTAAGTGAGATTTGCCGAAAATTTTCATAACACATCAAGGAAATTGAGGAACAACGCTTCTCGGCACACAGAGCTAAGATCGCTATGTACGCAAGTTTCCTTCGTTCGGAACGACTTAGTTACGTGCCTGTAAGCGAGATTTGCCGAAAATTTTCATAACACATCAAGGAAATTGAGGAACAACGCTTCTCGGCACACAGAGCTAAGATCGCTATGTACGCAAGTTTCCTTCGTTCGGAACGACTTAGTTACGTGCCTGTAAGCGAGATTTGCCGAAAATTTTCATAACACATCAAGGAAATTGAGGAACAACGCTTCTCGGCACACAGAGCTAAGATCGCTATGTACGCAAGTTTCCTTCGTTCGGAACGACTTAGTTACGTGCCTGTAAGTGAGATTTGCCGAAAATTTTCATAACACATCAAGGAAATTGAGGAACAACGCTTCTCGGCACACAGAGCTAAGATCGCTATGTACGCAAGTTTCCTTCGTTCGGAACGACTTAGTTACGTGCCTGTAAGCGAGATTTGCCGAAAATTTTCATAACACATCAAGGAAATTGAGGAACAACGCTTCTCGGCACACAGAGCTAAGATCGCTATGTACGCAAGTTTCCTTCGTTCGGAACGACTTAGTTACGTGCCTGTAAGCGAGATTTGCCGAAAATTTTCATAACACATCAAGGAAATTGAGGAACAACGCTTCTCGGCACACAGAGCTAAGATCGCTATGTA
The DNA here is from genome assembly GCA_037039905.1 of Formica aserva. Classification (NCBI taxonomy): domain Eukaryota; kingdom Metazoa; phylum Arthropoda; class Insecta; order Hymenoptera; family Formicidae; genus Formica; species Formica aserva. Next base: position 4,833 of record JAXRKO010000834.1, on the reverse strand, counting down.
CGCAAGTTTCCTTCGTTCGGAACGACTTAGTTACGTGCCTGTAAGCGAGATTTGCCGAAAATTTTCATAACACATCAAGGAAATTGAGGAACAACGCTTCTCGGCACACAGAGCTAAGATCGCTATGTACGCAAGTTTCCTTCGTTCGGAACGACTTAGTTACGTGCCTGTAAGCGAGATTTGCCGAAAATTTTCATAACACATCAAGGAAATTGAGGAACAACGCTTCTCGGCACACAGAGCTAAGATCGCTATGTACGCAAGTTTCCTTCGTTCGGAACGACTTAGTTACGTGCCTGTAAGTGAGATTTGCCGAAAATTTTCATAACACATCAAGGAAATTGAGGAACAACGCTTCTCGGCACACAGAGCTAAGATCGCTATGTACGCAAGTTTCCTTCGTTCGGAACGACTTAGTTACGTGCCTGTAAGCGAGATTTGCCGAAAATTTTCATAACACATCAAGGAAATTGAGGAACAACGCTTCTCGGCACACAGAGCTAAGATCGCTATGTACGCAAGTTTCCTTCGTTCGGAACGACTTAGTTACGTGCCTGTAAGCGAGATTTGCCGAAAATTTTCATAACACATCAAGGAAATTGAGGAACAACGCTTCTCGGCACACAGAGCTAAGATCGCTATGTACGCAAGTTTCCTTCGTTCGGAACGACTTAGTTACGTGCCTGTAAGTGAGATTTGCCGAAAGTTTTCATAACACATCAAGGAAATTGAGGAACAACGCTTCTCGGCACACAGAGCTAAGATCGCTATGTACGCAAGTTTCCTTCGTTCGGAACGACTTAGTTACGTGCCTGTAAGCGAGATTTGCCGAAAATTTTCATAACACATCAAGGAAATTGAGGAACAACGCTTCTCGGCACACAGAGCTAAGATCGCTATGTACGCAAGTTTCCTTCGTTCGGAACGACTTAGTTACGTGCCTGTAAGCGAGATTTGCCGAAAATTTTCATAACACATCAAGGAAATTGAGGAACAACGCTTCTCGGCACACAGAGCTAAGATCGCTATGTACGCAAGTTTCCTTCGTTCGGAACGACTTAGTTACGTGCCTGTAAGCGAGATTTGCCGAAAATTTTCATAACACATCAAGGAAATTGAGGAACAACGCTTCTCGGCACACAGAGCTAAGATCGCTATGTACGCAAGTTTCCTTCGTTCGGAACGACTTAGTTACGTGCCTGTAAGCGAGATTTGCCGAAAATTTTCATAACACATCAAGGAAATTGAGGAACAACGCTTCTCGGCACACAGAGCTAAGATCGCTATGTACGCAAGTTTCCTTCGTTCGGAACGACTTAGTTACGTGCCTGTAAGCGAGATTTGCCGAAAATTTTCATAACACATCAAGGAAATTGAGGAACAACGCTTCTCGGCACACAGAGCTAAGATCGCTATGTACGCAAGTTTCCTTCGTTCGGAACGACTTAGTTACGTGCCTGTAAGCGAGATTTGCCGAAAGTTTTCATAACACATCAAGGAAATTGAGGAACAACGCTTCTCGGCACACAGAGCTAAGATCGCTATGTACGCAAGTTTCCTTCGTTCGGAACGACTTAGTTACGTGCCTGTAAGCGAGATTTGCCGAAAATTTTCATAACACATCAAGGAAATTGAGGAACAACGCTTCTCGGCACACAGAGCTAAGATCGCTATGTACGCAAGTTTCCTTCGTTCGGAACGACTTAGTTACGTGCCTGTAAGCGAGATTTGCCGAAAATTTTCATAACACATCAAGGAAATTGAGGAACAACGCTTCTCGGCACACAGAGCTAAGATCGCTATGTACGCAAGTTTCCTTCGTTCGGAACGACTTAGTTACGTACCTGTAAGTGAGATATACCGAAAGTTTTCATAACACATCAAGGAAATTGAGGAACAACGCTTCTCGGCACACAGAGCTAAGATCGCTATGTACGCAAGTTTCCTTCGTTCGGAACGACTTAGTTACGTGCCTGTAAGCGAGATTTGCCGAAAATTTTCATAACACATCAAGGAAATTGAGGAACAACGCTTCTCGGCACACAGAGCTAAGATCGCTATGTACGCAAGTTTCCTTCGTTCGGAACGACTTAGTTACGTGCCTGTAAGCGAGATTTGCCGAAAATTTTCATAACACATCAAGGAAATTGAGGAACAACGCTTCTCGGCACACAGAGCTAAGATCGCTATGTACGCAAGTTTCCTTCGTTCGGAACGACTTAGTTACGTGCCTGTAAGTGAGATTTGCCGAAAATTTTCATAACACATCAAGGAAATTGAGGAACAACGCTTCTCGGCACACAGAGCTAAGATCGCTATGTACGCAAGTTTCCTTCGTTCGGAACGACTTAGTTACGTGCCTGTAAGCGAGATTTGCCGAAAATTTTCATAACACATCAAGGAAATTGAGGAACAACGCTTCTCGGCACACAGAGCTAAGATCGCTATGTACGCAAGTTTCCTTCGTTCGGAACGACTTAGTTACGTGCCTGTAAGCGAGATTTGCCGAAAATTTTCATAACACATCAAGGAAATTGAGGAACAACGCTTCTCGGCACACAGAGCTAAGATCGCTATGTACGCAAGTTTCCTTCGTTCGGAACGACTTAGTTACGTGCCTGTAAGCGAGATTTGCCGAAAATTTTCATAACACATCAAGGAAATTGAGGAACAACGCTTCTCGGCACACAGAGCTAAGATCGCTATGTACGCAAGTTTCCTTCGTTCGGAACGACTTAGTTACGTGCCTGTAAGCGAGATTTGCCGAAAATTTTCATAACACATCAAGGAAATTGAGGAACAACGCTTCTCGGCACACAGAGCTAAGATCGCTATGTACGCAAGTTTCCTTCGTTCGGAACGACTTAGTTACGTGCCTGTAAGCGAGATTTGCCGAAAATTTTCATAACACATCAAGGAAATTGAGGAACAACGCTTCTCGGCACACAGAGCTAAGATCGCTATGTACGCAAGTTTCCTTCGTTCGGAACGACTTAGTTACGTGCCTGTAAGCGAGATTTGCCGAAAATTTTCATAACACATCAAGGAAATTGAGGAACAACGCTTCTCGGCACACAGAGCTAAGATCGCTATGTACGCAAGTTTCCTTCGTTCGGAACGACTTAGTTACGTGCCTGTAAGCGAGATTTGCCGAAAATTTTCATAACACATCAAGGAAATTGAGGAACAACGCTTCTCGGCACACAGAGCTAAGATCGCTATGTACGCAAGTTTCCTTCGTTCGGAACGACTTAGTTACGTGCCTGTAAGCGAGATTTGCCGAAAATTTTCATAACACATCAAGGAAATTGAGGAACAACGCTTCTCGGCACACAGAGCTAAGATCGCTATGTACGCAAGTTTCCTTCGTTCGGAACGACTTAGTTACGTGCCTGTAAGCGAGATTTGCCGAAAATTTTCATAACACATCAAGGAAATTGAGGAACAACGCTTCTCGGCACACAGAGCTAAGATCGCTATGTACGCAAGTTTCCTTCGTTCGGAACGACTTAGTTACGTGCCTGTAAGTGAGATATGCCGAAAGTTTTCATAACACATCAAGGAAATTGAGGAACAACGCTTCTCGGCACACAGAGCTAAGATCGCTATGTACGCAAGTTTCCTTCGTTCGGAACGACTTAGTTACGTGCCTGTAAGCGAGATTTGCCGAAAATTTTCATAACACATCAAGGAAATTGAGGAACAACGCTTCTCGGCACACAGAGCTAAGATCGCTATGTACGCAAGTTTCCTTCGTTCGGAACGACTTAGTTACGTGCCTGTAAGCGAGATTTGCCGAAAATTTTCATAACACATCAAGGAAATTGAGGAACAACGCTTCTCGGCACACAGAGCTAAGATCGCTATGTACGCAAGTTTCCTTCGTTCGGAACGACTTAGTTACGTGCCTGTAAGCGAGATTTGCCGAAAATTTTCATAACACATCAAGGAAATTGAGGAACAACGCTTCTCGGCACACAGAGCTAAGATCGCTATGTACGCAAGTTTCCTTCGTTCGGAACGACTTAGTTACGTGCCTGTAAGTGAGATTTGCCGAAAATTTTCATAACACATCAAGGAAATTGAGGAACAACGCTTCTCGGCACACAGAGCTAAGATCGCTATGTACGCAAGTTTCCTTCGTTCGGAACGACTTAGTTACGTGCCTGTAAGCGAGATTTGCCGAAAATTTTCATAACACATCAAGGAAATTGAGGAACAACGCTTCTCGGCACACAGAGCTAAGATCGCTATGTACGCAAGTTTCCTTCGTTCGGAACGACTTAGTTACGTGCCTGTAAGTGAGATATGCCGAAAATTTTCATAACACATCAAGGAAATTGAGGAACAACGCTTCTCGGCACACAGAGCTAAGATCGCTATGTACGCAAGTTTCCTTCGTTCGGAACGACTTAGTTACGTGCCTGTAAGTGAGATTTGCCGAAAATTTTCATAACACATCAAGGAAATTGAGGAACAACGCTTCTCGGCACACAGAGCTAAGATCGCTATGTACGCAAGTTTCCTTCGTTCGGAACGACTTAGTTACGTGCCTGTAAGCGAGATTTGCCGAAAATTTTCATAACACATCAAGGAAATTGAGGAACAACGCTTCTCGGCACACAGAGCTAAGATCGCTATGTACGCAAGTTTCCTTCGTTCGGAACGACTTAGTTACGTGCCTGTAAGCGAGATTTGCCGAAAGTTTTCATAACACATCAAGGAAATTGAGGAACAACGCTTCTCGGCACACAGAGCTAAGATCGCTATGTACGCAAGTTTCCTTCGTTCGGAACGACTTAGTTACGTGCCTGTAAGTGAGATTTGCCGAAA
>JAXRKO010000833.1:0-27257 GCA_037039905.1 Formica aserva | reverse complement strand
TGATAGTGGCTAGGACTACTATTCCAATGGTCCCGGGTTCGAAACCTGCTGTCTCCACCTGATGAGATGAAATTACATCGAAACGCGTCGTGGCTGTGCAGTGTTTTCAGGCGGACAACACCCAATTCGCTTCAACAGCTACGGTCCTAGTGATCGAATGGCCAACGTTCACTTCAATGTGAATCGCGGTCTACCTTGAGATTGCGTGTCGCAATCCAATCACACAACGTGTACCTCAAATTGTTCCTCCTATATGTCAATAACCGTTGTCCAAAACCAGTGTCCGCCGTCACCCGGTAGCCCAAGTGATAGTGGCTAGGACTACTATTCCAATGGTCCCGGGTTCGAAACCTGCTGTCTCCACCTGATGAGATGAAATTACATCGAAACGCGTCGTGGCTGTGCAGTGTTTTCAGGCGGACAACACCCAATTCGCTTCAACAGCTACGGTCCTAGTGATCGAATGGCCAACGTTCACTTCAATGTGAATCGCGGTCTACCTTGAGATTGCGTGTCGCAATCCAATCACACAACGTGTACCTCAAATTGTTCCTCCTATATGTCAATAACCGTTGTCCAAAACCAGTGTCCGCCGTCACCCGGTAGCCCAAGTGATAGTGGCTAGGACTACTATTCCAATGGTCCCGGGTTCGAAACCTGCTGTCTCCACCTGATGAGATGAAATTACATCGAAACGCGTCGTGGCTGTGCAGTGTTTTCAGGCGGACAACACCCAATTCGCTTCAACAGCTACGGTCCTAGTGATCGAATGGCCAACGTTCACTTCAATGTGAATCGCGGTCTACCTTGAGATTGCGTGTCGCAATCCAATCACACAACGTGTACCTCAAATTGTTCCTCCTATATGTCAATAACCGTTGTCCAAAACCAGTGTCCGCCGTCACCCGGTAGCCCAAGTGATAGTGGCTAGGACTACTATTCCAATGGTCCCGGGTTCGAAACCTGCTGTCTCCACCTGATGAGATGAAATTACATCGAAACGCGTCGTGGCTGTGCAGTGTTTTCAGGCGGACAACACCCAATTCGCTTCAACAGCTACGGTCCTAGTGATCGAATGGCCAACGTTCACTTCAATGTGAATCGCGGTCTACCTTGAGATTGCGTGTCGCAATCCAATCACACAACGTGTACCTCAAATTGTTCCTCCTATATGTCAATAACCGTTGTCCAAAACCAGTGTCCGCCGTCACCCGGTAGCCCAAGTGATAGTGGCTAGGACTACTATTCCAATGGTCCCGGGTTCGAAACCTGCTGTCTCCACCTGATGAGATGAAATTACATCGAAACGCGTCGTGGCTGTGCAGTGTTTTCAGGCGGACAACACCCAATTCGCTTCAACAGCTACGGTCCTAGTGATCGAATGGCCAACGTTCACTTCAATGTGAATCGCGGTCTACCTTGAGATTGCGTGTCGCAATCCAATCACACAACGTGTACCTCAAATTGTTCCTCCTATATGTCAATAACCGTTGTCCAAAACCAGTGTCCGCCGTCACCCGGTAGCCCAAGTGATAGTGGCTAGGACTACTATTCCAATGGTCCCGGGTTCGAAACCTGCTGTCTCCACCTGATGAGATGAAATTACATCGAAACGCGTCGTGGCTGTGCAGTGTTTTCAGGCGGACAACACCCAATTCGCTTCAACAGCTACGGTCCTAGTGATCGAATGGCCAACGTTCACTTCAATGTGAATCGCGGTCTACCTTGAGATTGCGTGTCGCAATCCAATCACACAACGTGTACCTCAAATTGTTCCTCCTATATGTCAATAACCGTTGTCCAAAACCAGTGTCCGCCGTCACCCCCGTAGCCCAAGTGATAGTGGCTAGGACTACTATTCCAATGGTCCCGGGTTCGAAACCTGCTGTCTCCACCTGATGAGATGAAATTACATCGAAACGCGTCGTGGCTGTGCAGTGTTTTCAGGCGGACAACACCCAATTCGCTTCAACAGCTACGGTCCTAGTGATCGAATGGCCAACGTTCACTTCAATGTGAATCGCGGTCTACCTTGAGATTGCGTGTCGCAATCCAATCACACAACGTGTACCTCAAATTGTTCCTCCTATATGTCAATAACCGTTGTCCAAAACCAGTGTCCGCCGTCACCCGGTAGCCCAAGTGATAGTGGCTAGGACTACTATTCCAATGGTCCCGGGTTCGAAACCTGCTGTCTCCACCTGATGAGATGAAATTACATCGAAACGCGTCGTGGCTGTGCAGTGTTTTCAGGCGGACAACACCCAATTCGCTTCAACAGCTACGGTCCTAGTGATCGAATGGCCAACGTTCACTTCAATGTGAATCGCGGTCTACCTTGAGATTGCGTGTCGCAATCCAATCACACAACGTGTACCTCAAATTGTTCCTCCTATATGTCAATAACCGTTGTCCAAAACCAGTGTCCGCCGTCACCCGGTAGCCCAAGTGATAGTGGCTAGGACTACTATTCCAATGGTCCCGGGTTCGAAACCTGCTGTCTCCACCTGATGAGATGAAATTACATCGAAACGCGTCGTGGCTGTGCAGTGTTTTCAGGCGGACAACACCCAATTCGCTTCAACAGCTACGGTCCTAGTGATCGAATGGCCAACGTTCACTTCAATGTGAATCGCGGTCTACCTTGAGATTGCGTGTCGCAATCCAATCACACAACGTGTACCTCAAATTGTTCCTCCTATATGTCAATAACCGTTGTCCAAAACCAGTGTCCGCCGTCACCCGGTAGCCCAAGTGATAGTGGCTAGGACTACTATTCCAATGGTCCCGGGTTCGAAACCTGCTGTCTCCACCTGATGAGATGAAATTACATCGAAACGCGTCGTGGCTGTGCAGTGTTTTCAGGCGGACAACACCCAATTCGCTTCAACAGCTACGGTCCTAGTGATCGAATGGCCAACGTTCACTTCAATGTGAATCGCGGTCTACCTTGAGATTGCGTGTCGCAATCCAATCACACAACGTGTACCTCAAATTGTTCCTCCTATATGTCAATAACCGTTGTCCAAAACCAGTGTCCGCCGTCACCCGGTAGCCCAAGTGATAGTGGCTAGGACTACTATTCCAATGGTCCCGGGTTCGAAACCTGCTGTCTCCACCTGATGAGATGAAATTACATCGAAACGCGTCGTGGCTGTGCAGTGTTTTCAGGCGGACAACACCCAATTCGCTTCAACAGCTACGGTCCTAGTGATCGAATGGCCAACGTTCACTTCAATGTGAATCGCGGTCTACCTTGAGATTGCGTGTCGCAATCCAATCACACAACGTGTACCTCAAATTGTTCCTCCTATATGTCAATAACCGTTGTCCAAAACCAGTGTCCGCCGTCACCCGGTAGCCCAAGTGATAGTGGCTAGGACTACTATTCCAATGGTCCCGGGTTCGAAACCTGCTGTCTCCACCTGATGAGATGAAATTACATCGAAACGCGTCGTGGCTGTGCAGTGTTTTCAGGCGGACAACACCCAATTCGCTTCAACAGCTACGGTCCTAGTGATCGAATGGCCAACGTTCACTTCAATGTGAATCGCGGTCTACCTTGAGATTGCGTGTCGCAATCCAATCACACAACGTGTACCTCAAATTGTTCCTCCTATATGTCAATAACCGTTGTCCAAAACCAGTGTCCGCCGTGACCCGGTAGCCCAAGTGATAGTGGCTAGGACTACTATTCCAATGGTCCCGGGTTCGAAACCTGCTGTCTCCACCTGATGAGATGAAATTACATCGAAACGCGTCGTGGCTGTGCAGTGTTTTCAGGCGGACAACACCCAATTCGCTTCAACAGCTACGGTCCTAGTGATCGAATGGCCAACGTTCACTTCAATGTGAATCGCGGTCTACCTTGAGATTGCGTGTCGCAATCCAATCACACAACGTGTACCTCAAATTGTTCCTCCTATATGTCAATAACCGTTGTCCAAAACCAGTGTCCGCCGTCACCCGGTAGCCCAAGTGATAGTGGCTAGGACTACTATTCCAATGGTCCCGGGTTCGAAACCTGCTGTCTCCACCTGATGAGATGAAATTACATCGAAACGCGTCGTGGCTGTGCAGTGTTTTCAGGCGGACAACACCCAATTCGCTTCAACAGCTACGGTCCTAGTGATCGAATGGCCAACGTTCACTTCAATGTGAATCGCGGTCTACCTTGAGATTGCGTGTCGCAATCCAATCACACAACGTGTACCTCAAATTGTTCCTCCTATATGTCAATAACCGTTGTCCAAAACCAGTGTCCGCCGTGACCCGGTAGCCCAAGTGATAGTGGCTAGGACTACTATTCCAATGGTCCCGGGTTCGAAACCTGCTGTCTCCACCTGATGAGATGAAATTACATCGAAACGCGTCGTGGCTGTGCAGTGTTTTCAGGCGGACAACACCCAATTCGCTTCAACAGCTACGGTCCTAGTGATCGAATGGCCAACGTTCACTTCAATGTGAATCGCGGTCTACCTTGAGATTGCGTGTCGCAATCCAATCACACAACGTGTACCTCAAATTGTTCCTCCTATATGTCAATAACCGTTGTCCAAAACCAGTGTCCGCCGTCACCCGGTAGCCCAAGTGATAGTGGCTAGGACTACTATTCCAATGGTCCCGGGTTCGAAACCTGCTGTCTCCACCTGATGAGATGAAATTACATCGAAACGCGTCGTGGCTGTGCAGTGTTTTCAGGCGGACAACACCCAATTCGCTTCAACAGCTACGGTCCTAGTGATCGAATGGCCAACGTTCACTTCAATGTGAATCGCGGTCTACCTTGAGATTGCGTGTCGCAATCCAATCACACAACGTGTACCTCAAATTGTTCCTCCTATATGTCAATAACCGTTGTCCAAAACCAGTGTCCGCCGTGACCCGGTAGCCCAAGTGATAGTGGCTAGGACTACTATTCCAATGGTCCCGGGTTCGAAACCTGCTGTCTCCACCTGATGAGATGAAATTACATCGAAACGCGTCGTGGCTGTGCAGTGTTTTCAGGCGGACAACACCCAATTCGCTTCAACAGCTACGGTCCTAGTGATCGAATGGCCAACGTTCACTTCAATGTGAATCGCGGTCTACCTTGAGATTGCGTGTCGCAATCCAATCACACAACGTGTACCTCAAATTGTTCCTCCTATATGTCAATAACCGTTGTCCAAAACCAGTGTCCGCCGTGACCCGGTAGCCCAAGTGATAGTGGCTAGGACTACTATTCCAATGGTCCCGGGTTCGAAACCTGCTGTCTCCACCTGATGAGATGAAATTACATCGAAACGCGTCGTGGCTGTGCAGTGTTTTCAGGCGGACAACACCCAATTCGCTTCAACAGCTACGGTCCTAGTGATCGAATGGCCAACGTTCACTTCAATGTGAATCGCGGTCTACCTTGAGATTGCGTGTCGCAATCCAATCACACAACGTGTACCTCAAATTGTTCCTCCTATATGTCAATAACCGTTGTCCAAAACCAGTGTCCGCCGTCACCCGGTAGCCCAAGTGATAGTGGCTAGGACTACTATTCCAATGGTCCCGGGTTCGAAACCTGCTGTCTCCACCTGATGAGATGAAATTACATCGAAACGCGTCGTGGCTGTGCAGTGTTTTCAGGCGGACAACACCCAATTCGCTTCAACAGCTACGGTCCTAGTGATCGAATGGCCAACGTTCACTTCAATGTGAATCGCGGTCTACCTTGAGATTGCGTGTCGCAATCCAATCACACAACGTGTACCTCAAATTGTTCCTCCTATATGTCAATAACCGTTGTCCAAAACCAGTGTCCGCCGTCACCCGGTAGCCCAAGTGATAGTGGCTAGGACTACTATTCCAATGGTCCCGGGTTCGAAACCTGCTGTCTCCACCTGATGAGATGAAATTACATCGAAACGCGTCGTGGCTGTGCAGTGTTTTCAGGCGGACAACACCCAATTCGCTTCAACAGCTACGGTCCTAGTGATCGAATGGCCAACGTTCACTTCAATGTGAATCGCGGTCTACCTTGAGATTGCGTGTCGCAATCCAATCACACAACGTGTACCTCAAATTGTTCCTCCTATATGTCAATAACCGTTGTCCAAAACCAGTGTCCGCCGTGACCCGGTAGCCCAAGTGATAGTGGCTAGGACTACTATTCCAATGGTCCCGGGTTCGAAACCTGCTGTCTCCACCTGATGAGATGAAATTACATCGAAACGCGTCGTGGCTGTGCAGTGTTTTCAGGCGGACAACACCCAATTCGCTTCAACAGCTACGGTCCTAGTGATCGAATGGCCAACGTTCACTTCAATGTGAATCGCGGTCTACCTTGAGATTGCGTGTCGCAATCCAATCACACAACGTGTACCTCAAATTGTTCCTCCTATATGTCAATAACCGTTGTCCAAAACCAGTGTCCGCCGTCACCCGGTAGCCCAAGTGATAGTGGCTAGGACTACTATTCCAATGGTCCCGGGTTCGAAACCTGCTGTCTCCACCTGATGAGATGAAATTACATCGAAACGCGTCGTGGCTGTGCAGTGTTTTCAGGCGGACAACACCCAATTCGCTTCAACAGCTACGGTCCTAGTGATCGAATGGCCAACGTTCACTTCAATGTGAATCGCGGTCTACCTTGAGATTGCGTGTCGCAATCCAATCACACAACGTGTACCTCAAATTGTTCCTCCTATATGTCAATAACCGTTGTCCAAAACCAGTGTCCGCCGTGACCCGGTAGCCCAAGTGGTAGTGGCTAGGACTACTATTCCAATGGTCCCGGGTTCGAAACCTGCTGTCTCCACCTGATGAGATGAAATTACATCGAAACGCGTCGTGGCTGTGCAGTGTTTTCAGGCGGACAACACCCAATTCGCTTCAACAGCTACGGTCCTAGTGATCGAATGGCCAACGTTCACTTCAATGTGAATCGCGGTCTACCTTGAGATTGCGTGTCGCAATCCAATCACACAACGTGTACCTCAAATTGTTCCTCCTATATGTCAATAACCGTTGTCCAAAACCAGTGTCCGCCGTGACCCGGTAGCCCAAGTGGTAGTGGCTAGGACTACTATTCCAATGGTCCCGGGTTCGAAACCTGCTGTCTCCACCTGATGAGATGAAATTACATCGAAACGCGTCGTGGCTGTGCAGTGTTTTCAGGCGGACAACACCCAATTCGCTTCAACAGCTACGGTCCTAGTGATCGAATGGCCAACGTTCACTTCAATGTGAATCGCGGTCTACCTTGAGATTGCGTGTCGCAATCCAATCACACAACGTGTACCTCAAATTGTTCCTCCTATATGTCAATAACCGTTGTCCAAAACCAGTGTCCGCCGTGACCCGGTAGCCCAAGTGGTAGTGGCTAGGACTACTATTCCAATGGTCCCGGGTTCGAAACCTGCTGTCTCCACCTGATGAGATGAAATTACATCGAAACGCGTCGTGGCTGTGCAGTGTTTTCAGGCGGACAACACCCAATTCGCTTCAACAGCTACGGTCCTAGTGATCGAATGGCCAACGTTCACTTCAATGTGAATCGCGGTCTACCTTGAGATTGCGTGTCGCAATCCAATCACACAACGTGTACCTCAAATTGTTCCTCCTATATGTCAATAACCGTTGTCCAAAACCAGTGTCCGCCGTGACCCGGTAGCCCAAGTGGTAGTGGCTAGGACTACTATTCCAATGGTCCCGGGTTCGAAACCTGCTGTCTCCACCTGATGAGATGAAATTACATCGAAACGCGTCGTGGCTGTGCAGTGTTTTCAGGCGGACAACACCCAATTCGCTTCAACAGCTACGGTCCTAGTGATCGAATGGCCAACGTTCACTTCAATGTGAATCGCGGTCTACCTTGAGATTGCGTGTCGCAATCCAATCACACAACGTGTACCTCAAATTGTTCCTCCTATATGTCAATAACCGTTGTCCAAAACCAGTGTCCGCCGTGACCCGGTAGCCCAAGTGGTAGTGGCTAGGACTACTATTCCAATGGTCCCGGGTTCGAAACCTGCTGTCTCCACCTGATGAGATGAAATTACATCGAAACGCGTCGTGGCTGTGCAGTGTTTTCAGGCGGACAACACCCAATTCGCTTCAACAGCTACGGTCCTAGTGATCGAATGGCCAACGTTCACTTCAATGTGAATCGCGGTCTACCTTGAGATTGCGTGTCGCAATCCAATCACACAACGTGTACCTCAAATTGTTCCTCCTATATGTCAATAACCGTTGTCCAAAACCAGTGTCCGCCGTGACCCGGTAGCCCAAGTGGTAGTGGCTAGGACTACTATTCCAATGGTCCCGGGTTCGAAACCTGCTGTCTCCACCTGATGAGATGAAATTACATCGAAACGCGTCGTGGCTGTGCAGTGTTTTCAGGCGGACAACACCCAATTCGCTTCAACAGCTACGGTCCTAGTGATCGAATGGCCAACGTTCACTTCAATGTGAATCGCGGTCTACCTTGAGATTGCGTGTCGCAATCCAATCACACAACGTGTACCTCAAATTGTTCCTCCTATATGTCAATAACCGTTGTCCAAAACCAGTGTCCGCCGTGACCCGGTAGCCCAAGTGGTAGTGGCTAGGACTACTATTCCAATGGTCCCGGGTTCGAAACCTGCTGTCTCCACCTGATGAGATGAAATTACATCGAAACGCGTCGTGGCTGTGCAGTGTTTTCAGGCGGACAACACCCAATTCGCTTCAACAGCTACGGTCCTAGTGATCGAATGGCCAACGTTCACTTCAATGTGAATCGCGGTCTACCTTGAGATTGCGTGTCGCAATCCAATCACACAACGTGTACCTCAAATTGTTCCTCCTATATGTCAATAACCGTTGTCCAAAACCAGTGTCCGCCGTGACCCGGTAGCCCAAGTGGTAGTGGCTAGGACTACTATTCCAATGGTCCCGGGTTCGAAACCTGCTGTCTCCACCTGATGAGATGAAATTACATCGAAACGCGTCGTGGCTGTGCAGTGTTTTCAGGCGGACAACACCCAATTCGCTTCAACAGCTACGGTCCTAGTGATCGAATGGCCAACGTTCACTTCAATGTGAATCGCGGTCTACCTTGAGATTGCGTGTCGCAATCCAATCACACAACGTGTACCTCAAATTGTTCCTCCTATATGTCAATAACCGTTGTCCAAAACCAGTGTCCGCCGTGACCCGGTAGCCCAAGTGGTAGTGGCTAGGACTACTATTCCAATGGTCCCGGGTTCGAAACCTGCTGTCTCCACCTGATGAGATGAAATTACATCGAAACGCGTCGTGGCTGTGCAGTGTTTTCAGGCGGACAACACCCAATTCGCTTCAACAGCTACGGTCCTAGTGATCGAATGGCCAACGTTCACTTCAATGTGAATCGCGGTCTACCTTGAGATTGCGTGTCGCAATCCAATCACACAACGTGTACCTCAAATTGTTCCTCCTATATGTCAATAACCGTTGTCCAAAACCAGTGTCCGCCGTGACCCGGTAGCCCAAGTGGTAGTGGCTAGGACTACTATTCCAATGGTCCCGGGTTCGAAACCTGCTGTCTCCACCTGATGAGATGAAATTACATCGAAACGCGTCGTGGCTGTGCAGTGTTTTCAGGCGGACAACACCCAATTCGCTTCAACAGCTACGGTCCTAGTGATCGAATGGCCAACGTTCACTTCAATGTGAATCGCGGTCTACCTTGAGATTGCGTGTCGCAATCCAATCACACAACGTGTACCTCAAATTGTTCCTCCTATATGTCAATAACCGTTGTCCAAAACCAGTGTCCGCCGTGACCCGGTAGCCCAAGTGGTAGTGGCTAGGACTACTATTCCAATGGTCCCGGGTTCGAAACCTGCTGTCTCCACCTGATGAGATGAAATTACATCGAAACGCGTCGTGGCTGTGCAGTGTTTTCAGGCGGACAACACCCAATTCGCTTCAACAGCTACGGTCCTAGTGATCGAATGGCCAACGTTCACTTCAATGTGAATCGCGGTCTACCTTGAGATTGCGTGTCGCAATCCAATCACACAACGTGTACCTCAAATTGTTCCTCCTATATGTCAATAACCGTTGTCCAAAACCAGTGTCCGCCGTGACCCGGTAGCCCAAGTGGTAGTGGCTAGGACTACTATTCCAATGGTCCCGGGTTCGAAACCTGCTGTCTCCACCTGATGAGATGAAATTACATCGAAACGCGTCGTGGCTGTGCAGTGTTTTCAGGCGGACAACACCCAATTCGCTTCAACAGCTACGGTCCTAGTGATCGAATGGCCAACGTTCACTTCAATGTGAATCGCGGTCTACCTTGAGATTGCGTGTCGCAATCCAATCACACAACGTGTACCTCAAATTGTTCCTCCTATATGTCAATAACCGTTGTCCAAAACCAGTGTCCGCCGTGACCCGGTAGCCCAAGTGGTAGTGGCTAGGACTACTATTCCAATGGTCCCGGGTTCGAAACCTGCTGTCTCCACCTGATGAGATGAAATTACATCGAAACGCGTCGTGGCTGTGCAGTGTTTTCAGGCGGACAACACCCAATTCGCTTCAACAGCTACGGTCCTAGTGATCGAATGGCCAACGTTCACTTCAATGTGAATCGCGGTCTACCTTGAGATTGCGTGTCGCAATCCAATCACACAACGTGTACCTCAAATTGTTCCTCCTATATGTCAATAACCGTTGTCCAAAACCAGTGTCCGCCGTGACCCGGTAGCCCAAGTGGTAGTGGCTAGGACTACTATTCCAATGGTCCCGGGTTCGAAACCTGCTGTCTCCACCTGATGAGATGAAATTACATCGAAACGCGTCGTGGCTGTGCAGTGTTTTCAGGCGGACAACACCCAATTCGCTTCAACAGCTACGGTCCTAGTGATCGAATGGCCAACGTTCACTTCAATGTGAATCGCGGTCTACCTTGAGATTGCGTGTCGCAATCCAATCACACAACGTGTACCTCAAATTGTTCCTCCTATATGTCAATAACCGTTGTCCAAAACCAGTGTCCGCCGTGACCCGGTAGCCCAAGTGGTAGTGGCTAGGACTACTATTCCAATGGTCCCGGGTTCGAAACCTGCTGTCTCCACCTGATGAGATGAAATTACATCGAAACGCGTCGTGGCTGTGCAGTGTTTTCAGGCGGACAACACCCAATTCGCTTCAACAGCTACGGTCCTAGTGATCGAATGGCCAACGTTCACTTCAATGTGAATCGCGGTCTACCTTGAGATTGCGTGTCGCAATCCAATCACACAACGTGTACCTCAAATTGTTCCTCCTATATGTCAATAACCGTTGTCCAAAACCAGTGTCCGCCGTGACCCGGTAGCCCAAGTGGTAGTGGCTAGGACTACTATTCCAATGGTCCCGGGTTCGAAACCTGCTGTCTCCACCTGATGAGATGAAATTACATCGAAACGCGTCGTGGCTGTGCAGTGTTTTCAGGCGGACAACACCCAATTCGCTTCAACAGCTACGGTCCTAGTGATCGAATGGCCAACGTTCACTTCAATGTGAATCGCGGTCTACCTTGAGATTGCGTGTCGCAATCCAATCACACAACGTGTACCTCAAATTGTTCCTCCTATATGTCAATAACCGTTGTCCAAAACCAGTGTCCGCCGTGACCCGGTAGCCCAAGTGGTAGTGGCTAGGACTACTATTCCAATGGTCCCGGGTTCGAAACCTGCTGTCTCCACCTGATGAGATGAAATTACATCGAAACGCGTCGTGGCTGTGCAGTGTTTTCAGGCGGACAACACCCAATTCGCTTCAACAGCTACGGTCCTAGTGATCGAATGGCCAACGTTCACTTCAATGTGAATCGCGGTCTACCTTGAGATTGCGTGTCGCAATCCAATCACACAACGTGTACCTCAAATTGTTCCTCCTATATGTCAATAACCGTTGTCCAAAACCAGTGTCCGCCGTGACCCGGTAGCCCAAGTGGTAGTGGCTAGGACTACTATTCCAATGGTCCCGGGTTCGAAACCTGCTGTCTCCACCTGATGAGATGAAATTACATCGAAACGCGTCGTGGCTGTGCAGTGTTTTCAGGCGGACAACACCCAATTCGCTTCAACAGCTACGGTCCTAGTGATCGAATGGCCAACGTTCACTTCAATGTGAATCGCGGTCTACCTTGAGATTGCGTGTCGCAATCCAATCACACAACGTGTACCTCAAATTGTTCCTCCTATATGTCAATAACCGTTGTCCAAAACCAGTGTCCGCCGTGACCCGGTAGCCCAAGTGGTAGTGGCTAGGACTACTATTCCAATGGTCCCGGGTTCGAAACCTGCTGTCTCCACCTGATGAGATGAAATTACATCGAAACGCGTCGTGGCTGTGCAGTGTTTTCAGGCGGACAACACCCAATTCGCTTCAACAGCTACGGTCCTAGTGATCGAATGGCCAACGTTCACTTCAATGTGAATCGCGGTCTACCTTGAGATTGCGTGTCGCAATCCAATCACACAACGTGTACCTCAAATTGTTCCTCCTATATGTCAATAACCGTTGTCCAAAACCAGTGTCCGCCGTGACCCGGTAGCCCAAGTGGTAGTGGCTAGGACTACTATTCCAATGGTCCCGGGTTCGAAACCTGCTGTCTCCACCTGATGAGATGAAATTACATCGAAACGCGTCGTGGCTGTGCAGTGTTTTCAGGCGGACAACACCCAATTCGCTTCAACAGCTACGGTCCTAGTGATCGAATGGCCAACGTTCACTTCAATGTGAATCGCGGTCTACCTTGAGATTGCGTGTCGCAATCCAATCACACAACGTGTACCTCAAATTGTTCCTCCTATATGTCAATAACCGTTGTCCAAAACCAGTGTCCGCCGTGACCCGGTAGCCCAAGTGGTAGTGGCTAGGACTACTATTCCAATGGTCCCGGGTTCGAAACCTGCTGTCTCCACCTGATGAGATGAAATTACATCGAAACGCGTCGTGGCTGTGCAGTGTTTTCAGGCGGACAACACCCAATTCGCTTCAACAGCTACGGTCCTAGTGATCGAATGGCCAACGTTCACTTCAATGTGAATCGCGGTCTACCTTGAGATTGCGTGTCGCAATCCAATCACACAACGTGTACCTCAAATTGTTCCTCCTATATGTCAATAACCGTTGTCCAAAACCAGTGTCCGCCGTGACCCGGTAGCCCAAGTGGTAGTGGCTAGGACTACTATTCCAATGGTCCCGGGTTCGAAACCTGCTGTCTCCACCTGATGAGATGAAATTACATCGAAACGCGTCGTGGCTGTGCAGTGTTTTCAGGCGGACAACACCCAATTCGCTTCAACAGCTACGGTCCTAGTGATCGAATGGCCAACGTTCACTTCAATGTGAATCGCGGTCTACCTTGAGATTGCGTGTCGCAATCCAATCACACAACGTGTACCTCAAATTGTTCCTCCTATATGTCAATAACCGTTGTCCAAAACCAGTGTCCGCCGTGACCCGGTAGCCCAAGTGGTAGTGGCTAGGACTACTATTCCAATGGTCCCGGGTTCGAAACCTGCTGTCTCCACCTGATGAGATGAAATTACATCGAAACGCGTCGTGGCTGTGCAGTGTTTTCAGGCGGACAACACCCAATTCGCTTCAACAGCTACGGTCCTAGTGATCGAATGGCCAACGTTCACTTCAATGTGAATCGCGGTCTACCTTGAGATTGCGTGTCGCAATCCAATCACACAACGTGTACCTCAAATTGTTCCTCCTATATGTCAATAACCGTTGTCCAAAACCAGTGTCCGCCGTGACCCGGTAGCCCAAGTGGTAGTGGCTAGGACTACTATTCCAATGGTCCCGGGTTCGAAACCTGCTGTCTCCACCTGATGAGATGAAATTACATCGAAACGCGTCGTGGCTGTGCAGTGTTTTCAGGCGGACAACACCCAATTCGCTTCAACAGCTACGGTCCTAGTGATCGAATGGCCAACGTTCACTTCAATGTGAATCGCGGTCTACCTTGAGATTGCGTGTCGCAATCCAATCACACAACGTGTACCTCAAATTGTTCCTCCTATATGTCAATAACCGTTGTCCAAAACCAGTGTCCGCCGTGACCCGGTAGCCCAAGTGGTAGTGGCTAGGACTACTATTCCAATGGTCCCGGGTTCGAAACCTGCTGTCTCCACCTGATGAGATGAAATTACATCGAAACGCGTCGTGGCTGTGCAGTGTTTTCAGGCGGACAACACCCAATTCGCTTCAACAGCTACGGTCCTAGTGATCGAATGGCCAACGTTCACTTCAATGTGAATCGCGGTCTACCTTGAGATTGCGTGTCGCAATCCAATCACACAACGTGTACCTCAAATTGTTCCTCCTATATGTCAATAACCGTTGTCCAAAACCAGTGTCCGCCGTGACCCGGTAGCCCAAGTGGTAGTGGCTAGGACTACTATTCCAATGGTCCCGGGTTCGAAACCTGCTGTCTCCACCTGATGAGATGAAATTACATCGAAACGCGTCGTGGCTGTGCAGTGTTTTCAGGCGGACAACACCCAATTCGCTTCAACAGCTACGGTCCTAGTGATCGAATGGCCAACGTTCACTTCAATGTGAATCGCGGTCTACCTTGAGATTGCGTGTCGCAATCCAATCACACAACGTGTACCTCAAATTGTTCCTCCTATATGTCAATAACCGTTGTCCAAAACCAGTGTCCGCCGTGACCCGGTAGCCCAAGTGGTAGTGGCTAGGACTACTATTCCAATGGTCCCGGGTTCGAAACCTGCTGTCTCCACCTGATGAGATGAAATTACATCGAAACGCGTCGTGGCTGTGCAGTGTTTTCAGGCGGACAACACCCAATTCGCTTCAACAGCTACGGTCCTAGTGATCGAATGGCCAACGTTCACTTCAATGTGAATCGCGGTCTACCTTGAGATTGCGTGTCGCAATCCAATCACACAACGTGTACCTCAAATTGTTCCTCCTATATGTCAATAACCGTTGTCCAAAACCAGTGTCCGCCGTGACCCGGTAGCCCAAGTGGTAGTGGCTAGGACTACTATTCCAATGGTCCCGGGTTCGAAACCTGCTGTCTCCACCTGATGAGATGAAATTACATCGAAACGCGTCGTGGCTGTGCAGTGTTTTCAGGCGGACAACACCCAATTCGCTTCAACAGCTACGGTCCTAGTGATCGAATGGCCAACGTTCACTTCAATGTGAATCGCGGTCTACCTTGAGATTGCGTGTCGCAATCCAATCACACAACGTGTACCTCAAATTGTTCCTCCTATATGTCAATAACCGTTGTCCAAAACCAGTGTCCGCCGTGACCCGGTAGCCCAAGTGGTAGTGGCTAGGACTACTATTCCAATGGTCCCGGGTTCGAAACCTGCTGTCTCCACCTGATGAGATGAAATTACATCGAAACGCGTCGTGGCTGTGCAGTGTTTTCAGGCGGACAACACCCAATTCGCTTCAACAGCTACGGTCCTAGTGATCGAATGGCCAACGTTCACTTCAATGTGAATCGCGGTCTACCTTGAGATTGCGTGTCGCAATCCAATCACACAACGTGTACCTCAAATTGTTCCTCCTATATGTCAATAACCGTTGTCCAAAACCAGTGTCCGCCGTGACCCGGTAGCCCAAGTGGTAGTGGCTAGGACTACTATTCCAATGGTCCCGGGTTCGAAACCTGCTGTCTCCACCTGATGAGATGAAATTACATCGAAACGCGTCGTGGCTGTGCAGTGTTTTCAGGCGGACAACACCCAATTCGCTTCAACAGCTACGGTCCTAGTGATCGAATGGCCAACGTTCACTTCAATGTGAATCGCGGTCTACCTTGAGATTGCGTGTCGCAATCCAATCACACAACGTGTACCTCAAATTGTTCCTCCTATATGTCAATAACCGTTGTCCAAAACCAGTGTCCGCCGTGACCCGGTAGCCCAAGTGGTAGTGGCTAGGACTACTATTCCAATGGTCCCGGGTTCGAAACCTGCTGTCTCCACCTGATGAGATGAAATTACATCGAAACGCGTCGTGGCTGTGCAGTGTTTTCAGGCGGACAACACCCAATTCGCTTCAACAGCTACGGTCCTAGTGATCGAATGGCCAACGTTCACTTCAATGTGAATCGCGGTCTACCTTGAGATTGCGTGTCGCAATCCAATCACACAACGTGTACCTCAAATTGTTCCTCCTATATGTCAATAACCGTTGTCCAAAACCAGTGTCCGCCGTGACCCGGTAGCCCAAGTGGTAGTGGCTAGGACTACTATTCCAATGGTCCCGGGTTCGAAACCTGCTGTCTCCACCTGATGAGATGAAATTACATCGAAACGCGTCGTGGCTGTGCAGTGTTTTCAGGCGGACAACACCCAATTCGCTTCAACAGCTACGGTCCTAGTGATCGAATGGCCAACGTTCACTTCAATGTGAATCGCGGTCTACCTTGAGATTGCGTGTCGCAATCCAATCACACAACGTGTACCTCAAATTGTTCCTCCTATATGTCAATAACCGTTGTCCAAAACCAGTGTCCGCCGTGACCCGGTAGCCCAAGTGGTAGTGGCTAGGACTACTATTCCAATGGTCCCGGGTTCGAAACCTGCTGTCTCCACCTGATGAGATGAAATTACATCGAAACGCGTCGTGGCTGTGCAGTGTTTTCAGGCGGACAACACCCAATTCGCTTCAACAGCTACGGTCCTAGTGATCGAATGGCCAACGTTCACTTCAATGTGAATCGCGGTCTACCTTGAGATTGCGTGTCGCAATCCAATCACACAACGTGTACCTCAAATTGTTCCTCCTATATGTCAATAACCGTTGTCCAAAACCAGTGTCCGCCGTGACCCGGTAGCCCAAGTGGTAGTGGCTAGGACTACTATTCCAATGGTCCCGGGTTCGAAACCTGCTGTCTCCACCTGATGAGATGAAATTACATCGAAACGCGTCGTGGCTGTGCAGTGTTTTCAGGCGGACAACACCCAATTCGCTTCAACAGCTACGGTCCTAGTGATCGAATGGCCAACGTTCACTTCAATGTGAATCGCGGTCTACCTTGAGATTGCGTGTCGCAATCCAATCACACAACGTGTACCTCAAATTGTTCCTCCTATATGTCAATAACCGTTGTCCAAAACCAGTGTCCGCCGTGACCCGGTAGCCCAAGTGGTAGTGGCTAGGACTACTATTCCAATGGTCCCGGGTTCGAAACCTGCTGTCTCCACCTGATGAGATGAAATTACATCGAAACGCGTCGTGGCTGTGCAGTGTTTTCAGGCGGACAACACCCAATTCGCTTCAACAGCTACGGTCCTAGTGATCGAATGGCCAACGTTCACTTCAATGTGAATCGCGGTCTACCTTGAGATTGCGTGTCGCAATCCAATCACACAACGTGTACCTCAAATTGTTCCTCCTATATGTCAATAACCGTTGTCCAAAACCAGTGTCCGCCGTGACCCGGTAGCCCAAGTGGTAGTGGCTAGGACTACTATTCCAATGGTCCCGGGTTCGAAACCTGCTGTCTCCACCTGATGAGATGAAATTACATCGAAACGCGTCGTGGCTGTGCAGTGTTTTCAGGCGGACAACACCCAATTCGCTTCAACAGCTACGGTCCTAGTGATCGAATGGCCAACGTTCACTTCAATGTGAATCGCGGTCTACCTTGAGATTGCGTGTCGCAATCCAATCACACAACGTGTACCTCAAATTGTTCCTCCTATATGTCAATAACCGTTGTCCAAAACCAGTGTCCGCCGTGACCCGGTAGCCCAAGTGGTAGTGGCTAGGACTACTATTCCAATGGTCCCGGGTTCGAAACCTGCTGTCTCCACCTGATGAGATGAAATTACATCGAAACGCGTCGTGGCTGTGCAGTGTTTTCAGGCGGACAACACCCAATTCGCTTCAACAGCTACGGTCCTAGTGATCGAATGGCCAACGTTCACTTCAATGTGAATCGCGGTCTACCTTGAGATTGCGTGTCGCAATCCAATCACACAACGTGTACCTCAAATTGTTCCTCCTATATGTCAATAACCGTTGTCCAAAACCAGTGTCCGCCGTGACCCGGTAGCCCAAGTGGTAGTGGCTAGGACTACTATTCCAATGGTCCCGGGTTCGAAACCTGCTGTCTCCACCTGATGAGATGAAATTACATCGAAACGCGTCGTGGCTGTGCAGTGTTTTCAGGCGGACAACACCCAATTCGCTTCAACAGCTACGGTCCTAGTGATCGAATGGCCAACGTTCACTTCAATGTGAATCGCGGTCTACCTTGAGATTGCGTGTCGCAATCCAATCACACAACGTGTACCTCAAATTGTTCCTCCTATATGTCAATAACCGTTGTCCAAAACCAGTGTCCGCCGTGACCCGGTAGCCCAAGTGGTAGTGGCTAGGACTACTATTCCAATGGTCCCGGGTTCGAAACCTGCTGTCTCCACCTGATGAGATGAAATTACATCGAAACGCGTCGTGGCTGTGCAGTGTTTTCAGGCGGACAACACCCAATTCGCTTCAACAGCTACGGTCCTAGTGATCGAATGGCCAACGTTCACTTCAATGTGAATCGCGGTCTACCTTGAGATTGCGTGTCGCAATCCAATCACACAACGTGTACCTCAAATTGTTCCTCCTATATGTCAATAACCGTTGTCCAAAACCAGTGTCCGCCGTGACCCGGTAGCCCAAGTGGTAGTGGCTAGGACTACTATTCCAATGGTCCCGGGTTCGAAACCTGCTGTCTCCACCTGATGAGATGAAATTACATCGAAACGCGTCGTGGCTGTGCAGTGTTTTCAGGCGGACAACACCCAATTCGCTTCAACAGCTACGGTCCTAGTGATCGAATGGCCAACGTTCACTTCAATGTGAATCGCGGTCTACCTTGAGATTGCGTGTCGCAATCCAATCACACAACGTGTACCTCAAATTGTTCCTCCTATATGTCAATAACCGTTGTCCAAAACCAGTGTCCGCCGTGACCCGGTAGCCCAAGTGGTAGTGGCTAGGACTACTATTCCAATGGTCCCGGGTTCGAAACCTGCTGTCTCCACCTGATGAGATGAAATTACATCGAAACGCGTCGTGGCTGTGCAGTGTTTTCAGGCGGACAACACCCAATTCGCTTCAACAGCTACGGTCCTAGTGATCGAATGGCCAACGTTCACTTCAATGTGAATCGCGGTCTACCTTGAGATTGCGTGTCGCAATCCAATCACACAACGTGTACCTCAAATTGTTCCTCCTATATGTCAATAACCGTTGTCCAAAACCAGTGTCCGCCGTGACCCGGTAGCCCAAGTGGTAGTGGCTAGGACTACTATTCCAATGGTCCCGGGTTCGAAACCTGCTGTCTCCACCTGATGAGATGAAATTACATCGAAACGCGTCGTGGCTGTGCAGTGTTTTCAGGCGGACAACACCCAATTCGCTTCAACAGCTACGGTCCTAGTGATCGAATGGCCAACGTTCACTTCAATGTGAATCGCGGTCTACCTTGAGATTGCGTGTCGCAATCCAATCACACAACGTGTACCTCAAATTGTTCCTCCTATATGTCAATAACCGTTGTCCAAAACCAGTGTCCGCCGTGACCCGGTAGCCCAAGTGGTAGTGGCTAGGACTACTATTCCAATGGTCCCGGGTTCGAAACCTGCTGTCTCCACCTGATGAGATGAAATTACATCGAAACGCGTCGTGGCTGTGCAGTGTTTTCAGGCGGACAACACCCAATTCGCTTCAACAGCTACGGTCCTAGTGATCGAATGGCCAACGTTCACTTCAATGTGAATCGCGGTCTACCTTGAGATTGCGTGTCGCAATCCAATCACACAACGTGTACCTCAAATTGTTCCTCCTATATGTCAATAACCGTTGTCCAAAACCAGTGTCCGCCGTGACCCGGTAGCCCAAGTGGTAGTGGCTAGGACTACTATTCCAATGGTCCCGGGTTCGAAACCTGCTGTCTCCACCTGATGAGATGAAATTACATCGAAACGCGTCGTGGCTGTGCAGTGTTTTCAGGCGGACAACACCCAATTCGCTTCAACAGCTACGGTCCTAGTGATCGAATGGCCAACGTTCACTTCAATGTGA
This sequence comes from Formica aserva, assembly GCA_037039905.1. Classification (NCBI taxonomy): domain Eukaryota; kingdom Metazoa; phylum Arthropoda; class Insecta; order Hymenoptera; family Formicidae; genus Formica; species Formica aserva. Next base: position 7,184 of record JAXRKO010000833.1, on the reverse strand, counting down.
ATCGCGGTCTACCTTGAGATTGCGTGTCGCAATCCAATCACACAACGTGTACCTCAAATTGTTCCTCCTATATGTCAATAACCGTTGTCCAAAACCAGTGTCCGCCGTGACCCGGTAGCCCAAGTGGTAGTGGCTAGGACTACTATTCCAATGGTCCCGGGTTCGAAACCTGCTGTCTCCACCTGATGAGATGAAATTACATCGAAACGCGTCGTGGCTGTGCAGTGTTTTCAGGCGGACAACACCCAATTCGCTTCAACAGCTACGGTCCTAGTGATCGAATGGCCAACGTTCACTTCAATGTGAATCGCGGTCTACCTTGAGATTGCGTGTCGCAATCCAATCACACAACGTGTACCTCAAATTGTTCCTCCTATATGTCAATAACCGTTGTCCAAAACCAGTGTCCGCCGTGACCCGGTAGCCCAAGTGGTAGTGGCTAGGACTACTATTCCAATGGTCCCGGGTTCGAAACCTGCTGTCTCCACCTGATGAGATGAAATTACATCGAAACGCGTCGTGGCTGTGCAGTGTTTTCAGGCGGACAACACCCAATTCGCTTCAACAGCTACGGTCCTAGTGATCGAATGGCCAACGTTCACTTCAATGTGAATCGCGGTCTACCTTGAGATTGCGTGTCGCAATCCAATCACACAACGTGTACCTCAAATTGTTCCTCCTATATGTCAATAACCGTTGTCCAAAACCAGTGTCCGCCGTGACCCGGTAGCCCAAGTGGTAGTGGCTAGGACTACTATTCCAATGGTCCCGGGTTCGAAACCTGCTGTCTCCACCTGATGAGATGAAATTACATCGAAACGCGTCGTGGCTGTGCAGTGTTTTCAGGCGGACAACACCCAATTCGCTTCAACAGCTACGGTCCTAGTGATCGAATGGCCAACGTTCACTTCAATGTGAATCGCGGTCTACCTTGAGATTGCGTGTCGCAATCCAATCACACAACGTGTACCTCAAATTGTTCCTCCTATATGTCAATAACCGTTGTCCAAAACCAGTGTCCGCCGTGACCCGGTAGCCCAAGTGGTAGTGGCTAGGACTACTATTCCAATGGTCCCGGGTTCGAAACCTGCTGTCTCCACCTGATGAGATGAAATTACATCGAAACGCGTCGTGGCTGTGCAGTGTTTTCAGGCGGACAACACCCAATTCGCTTCAACAGCTACGGTCCTAGTGATCGAATGGCCAACGTTCACTTCAATGTGAATCGCGGTCTACCTTGAGATTGCGTGTCGCAATCCAATCACACAACGTGTACCTCAAATTGTTCCTCCTATATGTCAATAACCGTTGTCCAAAACCAGTGTCCGCCGTGACCCGGTAGCCCAAGTGGTAGTGGCTAGGACTACTATTCCAATGGTCCCGGGTTCGAAACCTGCTGTCTCCACCTGATGAGATGAAATTACATCGAAACGCGTCGTGGCTGTGCAGTGTTTTCAGGCGGACAACACCCAATTCGCTTCAACAGCTACGGTCCTAGTGATCGAATGGCCAACGTTCACTTCAATGTGAATCGCGGTCTACCTTGAGATTGCGTGTCGCAATCCAATCACACAACGTGTACCTCAAATTGTTCCTCCTATATGTCAATAACCGTTGTCCAAAACCAGTGTCCGCCGTGACCCGGTAGCCCAAGTGGTAGTGGCTAGGACTACTATTCCAATGGTCCCGGGTTCGAAACCTGCTGTCTCCACCTGATGAGATGAAATTACATCGAAACGCGTCGTGGCTGTGCAGTGTTTTCAGGCGGACAACACCCAATTCGCTTCAACAGCTACGGTCCTAGTGATCGAATGGCCAACGTTCACTTCAATGTGAATCGCGGTCTACCTTGAGATTGCGTGTCGCAATCCAATCACACAACGTGTACCTCAAATTGTTCCTCCTATATGTCAATAACCGTTGTCCAAAACCAGTGTCCGCCGTGACCCGGTAGCCCAAGTGGTAGTGGCTAGGACTACTATTCCAATGGTCCCGGGTTCGAAACCTGCTGTCTCCACCTGATGAGATGAAATTACATCGAAACGCGTCGTGGCTGTGCAGTGTTTTCAGGCGGACAACACCCAATTCGCTTCAACAGCTACGGTCCTAGTGATCGAATGGCCAACGTTCACTTCAATGTGAATCGCGGTCTACCTTGAGATTGCGTGTCGCAATCCAATCACACAACGTGTACCTCAAATTGTTCCTCCTATATGTCAATAACCGTTGTCCAAAACCAGTGTCCGCCGTGACCCGGTAGCCCAAGTGGTAGTGGCTAGGACTACTATTCCAATGGTCCCGGGTTCGAAACCTGCTGTCTCCACCTGATGAGATGAAATTACATCGAAACGCGTCGTGGCTGTGCAGTGTTTTCAGGCGGACAACACCCAATTCGCTTCAACAGCTACGGTCCTAGTGATCGAATGGCCAACGTTCACTTCAATGTGAATCGCGGTCTACCTTGAGATTGCGTGTCGCAATCCAATCACACAACGTGTACCTCAAATTGTTCCTCCTATATGTCAATAACCGTTGTCCAAAACCAGTGTCCGCCGTGACCCGGTAGCCCAAGTGGTAGTGGCTAGGACTACTATTCCAATGGTCCCGGGTTCGAAACCTGCTGTCTCCACCTGATGAGATGAAATTACATCGAAACGCGTCGTGGCTGTGCAGTGTTTTCAGGCGGACAACACCCAATTCGCTTCAACAGCTACGGTCCTAGTGATCGAATGGCCAACGTTCACTTCAATGTGAATCGCGGTCTACCTTGAGATTGCGTGTCGCAATCCAATCACACAACGTGTACCTCAAATTGTTCCTCCTATATGTCAATAACCGTTGTCCAAAACCAGTGTCCGCCGTGACCCGGTAGCCCAAGTGGTAGTGGCTAGGACTACTATTCCAATGGTCCCGGGTTCGAAACCTGCTGTCTCCACCTGATGAGATGAAATTACATCGAAACGCGTCGTGGCTGTGCAGTGTTTTCAGGCGGACAACACCCAATTCGCTTCAACAGCTACGGTCCTAGTGATCGAATGGCCAACGTTCACTTCAATGTGAATCGCGGTCTACCTTGAGATTGCGTGTCGCAATCCAATCACACAACGTGTACCTCAAATTGTTCCTCCTATATGTCAATAACCGTTGTCCAAAACCAGTGTCCGCCGTGACCCGGTAGCCCAAGTGGTAGTGGCTAGGACTACTATTCCAATGGTCCCGGGTTCGAAACCTGCTGTCTCCACCTGATGAGATGAAATTACATCGAAACGCGTCGTGGCTGTGCAGTGTTTTCAGGCGGACAACACCCAATTCGCTTCAACAGCTACGGTCCTAGTGATCGAATGGCCAACGTTCACTTCAATGTGAATCGCGGTCTACCTTGAGATTGCGTGTCGCAATCCAATCACACAACGTGTACCTCAAATTGTTCCTCCTATATGTCAATAACCGTTGTCCAAAACCAGTGTCCGCCGTGACCCGGTAGCCCAAGTGGTAGTGGCTAGGACTACTATTCCAATGGTCCCGGGTTCGAAACCTGCTGTCTCCACCTGATGAGATGAAATTACATCGAAACGCGTCGTGGCTGTGCAGTGTTTTCAGGCGGACAACACCCAATTCGCTTCAACAGCTACGGTCCTAGTGATCGAATGGCCAACGTTCACTTCAATGTGAATCGCGGTCTACCTTGAGATTGCGTGTCGCAATCCAATCACACAACGTGTACCTCAAATTGTTCCTCCTATATGTCAATAACCGTTGTCCAAAACCAGTGTCCGCCGTGACCCGGTAGCCCAAGTGGTAGTGGCTAGGACTACTATTCCAATGGTCCCGGGTTCGAAACCTGCTGTCTCCACCTGATGAGATGAAATTACATCGAAACGCGTCGTGGCTGTGCAGTGTTTTCAGGCGAACAACACCCAATTCGCTTCAACAGCTACGGTCCTAGTGATCGAATGGCCAACGTTCACTTCAATGTGAATCGCGGTCTACCTTGAGATTGCGTGTCGCAATCCAATCACACAACGTGTACCTCAAATTGTTCCTCCTATATGTCAATAACCGTTGTCCAAAACCAGTGTCCGCCGTGACCCGGTAGCCCAAGTGGTAGTGGCTAGGACTACTATTCCAATGGTCCCGGGTTCGAAACCTGCTGTCTCCACCTGATGAGATGAAATTACATCGAAACGCGTCGTGGCTGTGCAGTGTTTTCAGGCGGACAACACCCAATTCGCTTCAACAGCTACGGTCCTAGTGATCGAATGGCCAACGTTCACTTCAATGTGAATCGCGGTCTACCTTGAGATTGCGTGTCGCAATCCAATCACACAACGTGTACCTCAAATTGTTCCTCCTATATGTCAATAACCGTTGTCCAAAACCAGTGTCCGCCGTGACCCGGTAGCCCAAGTGGTAGTGGCTTGGACTACTATTCCAATGGTCCCGGGTTCGAAACCTGCTGTCTCCACCTGATGAGATGAAATTACATCGAAACGCGTCGTGGCTGTGCAGTGTTTTCAGGCGGACAACACCCAATTCGCTTCAACAGCTACGGTCCTAGTGATCGAATGGCCAACGTTCACTTCAATGTGAATCGCGGTCTACCTTGAGATTGCGTGTCGCAATCCAATCACACAACGTGTACCTCAAATTGTTCCTCCTATATGTCAATAACCGTTGTCCAAAACCAGTGTCCGCCGTGACCCGGTAGCCCAAGTGGTAGTGGCTAGGACTACTATTCCAATGGTCCCGGGTTCGAAACCTGCTGTCTCCACCTGATGAGATGAAATTACATCGAAACGCGTCGTGGCTGTGCAGTGTTTTCAGGCGGACAACACCCAATTCGCTTCAACAGCTACGGTCCTAGTGATCGAATGGCCAACGTTCACTTCAATGTGAATCGCGGTCTACCTTGAGATTGCGTGTCGCAATCCAATCACACAACGTGTACCTCAAATTGTTCCTCCTATATGTCAATAACCGTTGTCCAAAACCAGTGTCCGCCGTGACCCGGTAGCCCAAGTGGTAGTGGCTAGGACTACTATTCCAATGGTCCCGGGTTCGAAACCTGCTGTCTCCACCTGATGAGATGAAATTACATCGAAACGCGTCGTGGCTGTGCAGTGTTTTCAGGCGGACAACACCAAATTCGCTTCAACAGCTACGGTCCTAGTGATCGAATGGCCAACGTTCACTTCAATGTGAATCGCGGTCTACCTTGAGATTGCGTGTCGCAATCCAATCACACAACGTGTACCTCAAATTGTTCTCCTATATGTCAATAACCGTTGTCCAAAACCATTGTCCGCCGTGACCCGGTAGCCCAAGTGGTAGTGGCTAGGACTACTATTCCAATGGTCCCGGGTTCGAAACCTGCTGTCTCCACCTGATGAGATGAAATTACATCGAAACGCGTCGTGGCTGTGCAGTGTTTTCAGGCGGACAACACCCAATTCGCTTCAACAGCTACGGTCCTAGTGATCGAATGGCCAACGTTCACTTCAATGTGAATCGCGGTCTACCTTGAGATTGCGTGTCGCAATCCAATCACACAACGTGTACCTCAAATTGTTCCTCCTATATGTCAATAACCGTTGTCCAAAACCAGTGTCCGCCGTGACCCGGTAGCCCAAGTGGTAGTGGCTAGGACTACTATTCCAATGGTCCCGGGTTCGAAACCTGCTGTCTCCACCTGATGAGATGAAATTACATCGAAACGCGTCGTGGCTGTGCAGTGTTTTCAGGCGGACAACACACAATTTGCTTCAACAGCTACGGTCCTAGTGATCGAATGGCCAACGTTCACTTCAATGTGAATCGCGGTCTACCTTGAGATTGCGTGTCGCAATCCAATCACACAACGTGTACCTCAAATTGTTCCTCCTATATGTCAATAACCGTTGTCCCAAACCATTGTCCGCCGTGACCCGGTAGCCCAAGTGGTAGTGGCTAGGACTACTATTCCAATGGTCCCGGGTTCGAAACCTGCTGTCTCCACCTGATGAGATGAAATTACATCGAAACGCGTCGTGGCTGTGCAGTGTTCTCAGGCGGACAACACCCAATTTGCTTCAACAGCTACGGTCCTAGTGATCGAATGGCCAACGTTCACTTCAATGTGAATCGCGGTCTACCTTGAGATTGCGTGTCGCAATCCAATCACACAACGTGTACCTCAAATTGTTCCTCCTATATGTCAATAACCGTTGTCCAAAACCATTGTCCGCCGTGACCCGGTAGCCCAAGTGGTAGTGGCTAGGACTACTATTCCAATGGTCCCGGGTTCGAAACCTGCTGTCTCCACCTGATGAGATGAAATTACATCGAAACGCGTCGTGGCTGTGCAGTGTTTTCAGGCGGACAACACCCAATTTGCTTCAACAGCTACGGTCCTAGTGATCGAATGGCCAACGTTCACTTCAATGTGAATCGCGGTCTACCTTGAGATTGCGTGTCGCAATCCAATCACACAACGTGTACCTCAAATTGCTCCTCCAATATGTCAATAACCGTTGTCCAAAACCATTGTCCGCCGTGACCCGGTAGCCCAAGTGGTAGTGGCTAGGACTACTATTCCAATGGTCCCGGGTTCGAAACCTGCTGTCTCCACCTGATGAGATGAAATTACATCGAAACGCGTCGTGGCTGTGCAGTGTTTTCAGGCGGACAACACCCAATTTGCTTCAACAGCTACGGTCCTAGTGATCGAATGGCCAACGTTCACTTCAATGTGAATCGCGGTCTACCTTGAGATTGCGTGTCGCAATCCAATCACACAACGTGTACCTCAAATTGCTCCTCCTATATGTCAATAACCGTTGTCCAAAACCATTGTCCGCCGTGACCCGGTAGCCCAAGTGGTAGTGGCTAGGACTACTATTCCAATGGTCCCGGGTTCGAAACCTGCTGTCTCCACCTGATGAGATGAAATTACATCGAAACGCGTCGTGGCTGTGCAGTGTTTTCAGGCGGACAACACCAAATTTGCTTCAACAGCTACGGTCCTAGTGATCGAATGGCCAACGTTCACTTCAATGTGAATCGCGGTCTACCTTGAGATTGCGTGTCGCAATCCAATCACACAACGTGTACCTCAAATTGCTCCTCCTATATGTCAATAACCGTTGTCCAAAACCATTGTCCGCCGTGACCCGGTAGCCCAAGTGGTAGTGGCTAGGACTACTATT
>JAXRKO010000832.1:0-27264 GCA_037039905.1 Formica aserva | reverse complement strand
TTGCCGAAAATTTTCATAACACATCAAGGAAATTGAGGAACAACGCTTCTCGGCACACAGAGCTAAGATCGCTATGTACGCAAGTTTCCTTCGTTCGGAACGACTTAGTTACGTGCCTGTAAGCGAGATTTGCCGAAAATTTTCATAACACATCAAGGAAATTGAGGAACAACGCTTCTCGGCACACAGAGCTAAGATCGCTATGTACGCAAGTTTCCTTCGTTCGGAACGACTTAGTTACGTGCCTGTAAGTGAGATTTGCCGAAAATTTTCATAACACATCAAGGAAATTGAGGAACAACGCTTCTCGGCACACAGAGCTAAGATCGCTATGTACGCAAGTTTCCTTCGTTCGGAACGACTTAGTTACGTGCCTGTAAGTGAGATTTGCCGAAAATTTTCATAACACATCAAGGAAATTGAGGAACAACGCTTCTCGGCACACAGAGCTAAGATCGCTATGTACGCAAGTTTCCTTCGTTCGGAACGACTTAGTTACGTGCCTGTAAGTGAGATTTGCCGAAAATTTTCATAACACATCAAGGAAATTGAGGAACAACGCTTCTCGGCACACAGAGCTAAGATCGCTATGTACGCAAGTTTCCTTCGTTCGGAACGACTTAGTTACGTGCCTGTAAGTGAGATTTGCCGAAAATTTTCATAACACATCAAGGAAATTGAGGAACAACGCTTCTCGGCACACAGAGCTAAGATCGCTATGTACGCAAGTTTCCTTCGTTCGGAACGACTTAGTTACGTGCCTGTAAGCGAGATTTGCCGAAAATTTTCATAACACATCAAGGAAATTGAGGAACAACGCTTCTCGGCACACAGAGCTAAGATCGCTATGTACGCAAGTTTCCTTCGTTCGGAACGACTTAGTTACGTGCCTGTAAGTGAGATTTGCCGAAAATTTTCATAACACATCAAGGAAATTGAGGAACAACGCTTCTCGGCACACAGAGCTAAGATCGCTATGTACGCAAGTTTCCTTCGTTCGGAACGACTTAGTTACGTGCCTGTAAGTGAGATTTGCCGAAAATTTTCATAACACATCAAGGAAATTGAGGAACAACGCTTCTCGGCACACAGAGCTAAGATCGCTATGTACGCAAGTTTCCTTCGTTCGGAACGACTTAGTTACGTGCCTGTAAGTGAGATTTGCCGAAAATTTTCATAACACATCAAGGAAATTGAGGAACAACGCTTCTCGGCACACAGAGCTAAGATCGCTATGTACGCAAGTTTCCTTCGTTCGGAACGACTTAGTTACGTGCCTGTAAGCGAGATTTGCCGAAAATTTTCATAACACATCAAGGAAATTGAGGAACAACGCTTCTCGGCACACAGAGCTAAGATCGCTATGTACGCAAGTTTCCTTCGTTCGGAACGACTTAGTTACGTGCCTGTAAGTGAGATTTGCCGAAAATTTTCATAACACATCAAGGAAATTGAGGAACAACGCTTCTCGGCACACAGAGCTAAGATCGCTATGTACGCAAGTTTCCTTCGTTCGGAACGACTTAGTTACGTGCCTGTAAGTGAGATATACCGAAAGTTTTCATAACACATCAAGGAAATTGAGGAACAACGCTTCTCGGCACACAGAGCTAAGATCGCTATGTACGCAAGTTTCCTTCGTTCGGAACGACTTAGTTACGTGCCTGTAAGCGAGATTTGCCGAAAATTTTCATAACACATCAAGGAAATTGAGGAACAACGCTTCTCGGCACACAGAGCTAAGATCGCTATGTACGCAAGTTTCCTTCGTTCGGAACGACTTAGTTACGTGCCTGTAAGTGAGATTTGCCGAAAATTTTCATAACACATCAAGGAAATTGAGGAACAACGCTTCTCGGCACACAGAGCTAAGATCGCTATGTACGCAAGTTTCCTTCGTTCGGAACGACTTAGTTACGTGCCTGTAAGTGAGATTTGCCGAAAATTTTCATAACACATCAAGGAAATTGAGGAACAACGCTTCTCGGCACACAGAGCTAAGATCGCTATGTACGCAAGTTTCCTTCGTTCGGAACGACTTAGTTACGTGCCTGTAAGCGAGATTTGCCGAAAATTTTCATAACACATCAAGGAAATTGAGGAACAACGCTTCTCGGCACACAGAGCTAAGATCGCTATGTACGCAAGTTTCCTTCGTTCGGAACGACTTAGTTACGTACCTGTAAGTGAGATTTGCCGAAAATTTTCATAACACATCAAGGAAATTGAGGAACAACGCTTCTCGGCACACAGAGCTAAGATCGCTATGTACGCAAGTTTCCTTCGTTCGGAACGACTTAGTTACGTGCCTGTAAGCGAGATTTGCCGAAAATTTTCATAACACATCAAGGAAATTGAGGAACAACGCTTCTCGGCACACAGAGCTAAGATCGCTATGTACGCAAGTTTCCTTCGTTCGGAACGACTTAGTTACGTGCCTGTAAGCGAGATTTGCCGAAAATTTTCATAACACATCAAGGAAATTGAGGAACAACGCTTCTCGGCACACAGAGCTAAGATCGCTATGTACGCAAGTTTCCTTCGTTCGGAACGACTTAGTTACGTGCCTGTAAGTGAGATTTGCCGAAAATTTTCATAACACATCAAGGAAATTGAGGAACAACGCTTCTCGGCACACAGAGCTAAGATCGCTATGTACGCAAGTTTCCTTCGTTCGGAACGACTTAGTTACGTGCCTGTAAGCGAGATTTGCCGAAAATTTTCATAACACATCAAGGAAATTGAGGAACAACGCTTCTCGGCACACAGAGCTAAGATCGCTATGTACGCAAGTTTCCTTCGTTCGGAACGACTTAGTTACGTGCCTGTAAGTGAGATTTGCCGAAAATTTTCATAACACATCAAGGAAATTGAGGAACAACGCTTCTCGGCACACAGAGCTAAGATCGCTATGTACGCAAGTTTCCTTCGTTCGGAACGACTTAGTTACGTGCCTGTAAGTGAGATTTGCCGAAAATTTTCATAACACATCAAGGAAATTGAGGAACAACGCTTCTCGGCACACAGAGCTAAGATCGCTATGTACGCAAGTTTCCTTCGTTCGGAACGACTTAGTTACGTGCCTGTAAGTGAGATTTGCCGAAAATTTTCATAACACATCAAGGAAATTGAGGAACAACGCTTCTCGGCACACAGAGCTAAGATCGCTATGTACGCAAGTTTCCTTCGTTCGGAACGACTTAGTTACGTGCCTGTAAGCGAGATTTGCCGAAAATTTTCATAACACATCAAGGAAATTGAGGAACAACGCTTCTCGGCACACAGAGCTAAGATCGCTATGTACGCAAGTTTCCTTCGTTCGGAACGACTTAGTTACGTGCCTGTAAGTGAGATTTGCCGAAAATTTTCATAACACATCAAGGAAATTGAGGAACAACGCTTCTCGGCACACAGAGCTAAGATCGCTATGTACGCAAGTTTCCTTCGTTCGGAACGACTTAGTTACGTGCCTGTAAGTGAGATTTGCCGAAAATTTTCATAACACATCAAGGAAATTGAGGAACAACGCTTCTCGGCACACAGAGCTAAGATCGCTATGTACGCAAGTTTCCTTCGTTCGGAACGACTTAGTTACGTGCCTGTAAGTGAGATTGCCGAAAATTTTCATAACACATCAAGGAAATTGAGGAACAACGCTTCTCGGCACACAGAGCTAAGATCGCTATGTACGCAAGTTTCCTTCGTTCGGAACGACTTAGTTACGTGCCTGTAAGTGAGATTTGCCGAAAATTTTCATAACACATCAAGGAAATTGAGGAACAACGCTTCTCGGCACACAGAGCTAAGATCGCTATGTACGCAAGTTTCCTTCGTTCGGAACGACTTAGTTACGTGCCTGTAAGTGAGATTTGCCGAAAATTTTCATAACACATCAAGGAAATTGAGGAACAACGCTTCTCGGCACACAGAGCTAAGATCGCTATGTACGCAAGTTTCCTTCGTTCGGAACGACTTAGTTACGTGCCTGTAAGTGAGATTTGCCGAAAATTTTCATAACACATCAAGGAAATTGAGGAACAACGCTTCTCGGCACACAGAGCTAAGATCGCTATGTACGCAAGTTTCCTTCGTTCGGAACGACTTAGTTACGTGCCTGTAAGTGAGATTTGCCGAAAATTTTCATAACACATCAAGGAAATTGAGGAACAACGCTTCTCGGCACACAGAGCTAAGATCGCTATGTACGCAAGTTTCCTTCGTTCGGAACGACTTAGTTACGTGCCTGTAAGTGAGATTTGCCGAAAATTTTCATAACACATCAAGGAAATTGAGGAACAACGCTTCTCGGCACACAGAGCTAAGATCGCTATGTACGCAAGTTTCCTTCGTTCGGAACGACTTAGTTACGTGCCTGTAAGTGAGATTTGCCGAAAATTTTCATAACACATCAAGGAAATTGAGGAACAACGCTTCTCGGCACACAGAGCTAAGATCGCTATGTACGCAAGTTTCCTTCGTTCGGAACGACTTAGTTACGTGCCTGTAAGTGAGATTTGCCGAAAATTTTCATAACACATCAAGGAAATTGAGGAACAACGCTTCTCGGCACACAGAGCTAAGATCGCTATGTACGCAAGTTTCCTTCGTTCGGAACGACTTAGTTACGTGCCTGTAAGCGAGATTTGCCGAAAATTTTCATAACACATCAAGGAAATTGAGGAACAACGCTTCTCGGCACACAGAGCTAAGATCGCTATGTACGCAAGTTTCCTTCGTTCGGAACGACTTAGTTACGTGCCTGTAAGTGAGATTTGCCGAAAATTTTCATAACACATCAAGGAAATTGAGGAACAACGCTTCTCGGCACACAGAGCTAAGATCGCTATGTACGCAAGTTTCCTTCGTTCGGAACGACTTAGTTACGTGCCTGTAAGTGAGATTTGCCGAAAATTTTCATAACACATCAAGGAAATTGAGGAACAACGCTTCTCGGCACACAGAGCTAAGATCGCTATGTACGCAAGTTTCCTTCGTTCGGAACGACTTAGTTACGTGCCTGTAAGTGAGATTTGCCGAAAATTTTCATAACACATCAAGGAAATTGAGGAACAACGCTTCTCGGCACACAGAGCTAAGATCGCTATGTACGCAAGTTTCCTTCGTTCGGAACGACTTAGTTACGTGCCTGTAAGTGAGATTTGCCGAAAATTTTCATAACACATCAAGGAAATTGAGGAACAACGCTTCTCGGCACACAGAGCTAAGATCGCTATGTACGCAAGTTTCCTTCGTTCGGAACGACTTAGTTACGTGCCTGTAAGTGAGATTTGCCGAAAATTTTCATAACACATCAAGGAAATTGAGGAACAACGCTTCTCGGCACACAGAGCTAAGATCGCTATGTACGCAAGTTTCCTTCGTTCGGAACGACTTAGTTACGTGCCTGTAAGTGAGATTTGCCGAAAATTTTCATAACACATCAAGGAAATTGAGGAACAACGCTTCTCGGCACACAGAGCTAAGATCGCTATGTACGCAAGTTTCCTTCGTTCGGAACGACTTAGTTACGTGCCTGTAAGTGAGATTTGCCGAAAATTTTCATAACACATCAAGGAAATTGAGGAACAACGCTTCTCGGCACACAGAGCTAAGATCGCTATGTACGCAAGTTTCCTTCGTTCGGAACGACTTAGTTACGTGCCTGTAAGTGAGATTTGCCGAAAATTTTCATAACACATCAAGGAAATTGAGGAACAACGCTTCTCGGCACACAGAGCTAAGATCGCTATGTACGCAAGTTTCCTTCGTTCGGAACGACTTAGTTACGTGCCTGTAAGTGAGATTTGCCGAAAATTTTCATAACACATCAAGGAAATTGAGGAACAACGCTTCTCGGCACACAGAGCTAAGATCGCTATGTACGCAAGTTTCCTTCGTTCGGAACGACTTAGTTACGTGCCTGTAAGCGAGATTTGCCGAAAATTTTCATAACACATCAAGGAAATTGAGGAACAACGCTTCTCGGCACACAGAGCTAAGATCGCTATGTACGCAAGTTTCCTTCGTTCGGAACGACTTAGTTACGTGCCTGTAAGTGAGATTTGCCGAAAATTTTCATAACACATCAAGGAAATTGAGGAACAACGCTTCTCGGCACACAGAGCTAAGATCGCTATGTACGCAAGTTTCCTTCGTTCGGAACGACTTAGTTACGTGCCTGTAAGTGAGATTTGCCGAAAATTTTCATAACACATCAAGGAAATTGAGGAACAACGCTTCTCGGCACACAGAGCTAAGATCGCTATGTACGCAAGTTTCCTTCGTTCGGAACGACTTAGTTACGTGCCTGTAAGTGAGATTTGCCGAAAATTTTCATAACACATCAAGGAAATTGAGGAACAACGCTTCTCGGCACACAGAGCTAAGATCGCTATGTACGCAAGTTTCCTTCGTTCGGAACGACTTAGTTACGTGCCTGTAAGTGAGATTTGCCGAAAATTTTCATAACACATCAAGGAAATTGAGGAACAACGCTTCTCGGCACACAGAGCTAAGATCGCTATGTACGCAAGTTTCCTTCGTTCGGAACGACTTAGTTACGTGCCTGTAAGTGAGATTTGCCGAAAATTTTCATAACACATCAAGGAAATTGAGGAACAACGCTTCTCGGCACACAGAGCTAAGATCGCTATGTACGCAAGTTTCCTTCGTTCGGAACGACTTAGTTACGTGCCTGTAAGTGAGATTTGCCGAAAATTTTCATAACACATCAAGGAAATTGAGGAACAACGCTTCTCGGCACACAGAGCTAAGATCGCTATGTACGCAAGTTTCCTTCGTTCGGAACGACTTAGTTACGTGCCTGTAAGTGAGATTTGCCGAAAATTTTCATAACACATCAAGGAAATTGAGGAACAACGCTTCTCGGCACACAGAGCTAAGATCGCTATGTACGCAAGTTTCCTTCGTTCGGAACGACTTAGTTACGTGCCTGTAAGTGAGATTTGCCGAAAATTTTCATAACACATCAAGGAAATTGAGGAACAACGCTTCTCGGCACACAGAGCTAAGATCGCTATGTACGCAAGTTTCCTTCGTTCGGAACGACTTAGTTACGTGCCTGTAAGCGAGATTTGCCGAAAATTTTCATAACACATCAAGGAAATTGAGGAACAACGCTTCTCGGCACACAGAGCTAAGATCGCTATGTACGCAAGTTTCCTTCGTTCGGAACGACTTAGTTACGTGCCTGTAAGTGAGATTTGCCGAAAATTTTCATAACACATCAAGGAAATTGAGGAACAACGCTTCTCGGCACACAGAGCTAAGATCGCTATGTACGCAAGTTTCCTTCGTTCGGAACGACTTAGTTACGTGCCTGTAAGTGAGATTTGCCGAAAATTTTCATAACACATCAAGGAAATTGAGGAACAACGCTTCTCGGCACACAGAGCTAAGATCGCTATGTACGCAAGTTTCCTTCGTTCGGAACGACTTAGTTACGTGCCTGTAAGTGAGATTTGCCGAAAATTTTCATAACACATCAAGGAAATTGAGGAACAACGCTTCTCGGCACACAGAGCTAAGATCGCTATGTACGCAAGTTTCCTTCGTTCGGAACGACTTAGTTACGTGCCTGTAAGTGAGATTTGCCGAAAATTTTCATAACACATCAAGGAAATTGAGGAACAACGCTTCTCGGCACACAGAGCTAAGATCGCTATGTACGCAAGTTTCCTTCGTTCGGAACGACTTAGTTACGTGCCTGTAAGTGAGATTTGCCGAAAATTTTCATAACACATCAAGGAAATTGAGGAACAACGCTTCTCGGCACACAGAGCTAAGATCGCTATGTACGCAAGTTTCCTTCGTTCGGAACGACTTAGTTACGTGCCTGTAAGTGAGATTTGCCGAAAATTTTCATAACACATCAAGGAAATTGAGGAACAACGCTTCTCGGCACACAGAGCTAAGATCGCTATGTACGCAAGTTTCCTTCGTTCGGAACGACTTAGTTACGTGCCTGTAAGCGAGATTTGCCGAAAATTTTCATAACACATCAAGGAAATTGAGGAACAACGCTTCTCGGCACACAGAGCTAAGATCGCTATGTACGCAAGTTTCCTTCGTTCGGAACGACTTAGTTACGTGCCTGTAAGTGAGATTTGCCGAAAATTTTCATAACACATCAAGGAAATTGAGGAACAACGCTTCTCGGCACACAGAGCTAAGATCGCTATGTACGCAAGTTTCCTTCGTTCGGAACGACTTAGTTACGTGCCTGTAAGCGAGATTTGCCGAAAATTTTCATAACACATCAAGGAAATTGAGGAACAACGCTTCTCGGCACACAGAGCTAAGATCGCTATGTACGCAAGTTTCCTTCGTTCGGAACGACTTAGTTACGTGCCTGTAAGCGAGATTTGCCGAAAATTTTCATAACACATCAAGGAAATTGAGGAACAACGCTTCTCGGCACACAGAGCTAAGATCGCTATGTACGCAAGTTTCCTTCGTTCGGAACGACTTAGTTACGTGCCTGTAAGTGAGATTTGCCGAAAATTTTCATAACACATCAAGGAAATTGAGGAACAACGCTTCTCGGCACACAGAGCTAAGATCGCTATGTACGCAAGTTTCCTTCGTTCGGAACGACTTAGTTACGTGCCTGTAAGTGAGATTTGCCGAAAATTTTCATAACACATCAAGGAAATTGAGGAACAACGCTTCTCGGCACACAGAGCTAAGATCGCTATGTACGCAAGTTTCCTTCGTTCGGAACGACTTAGTTACGTGCCTGTAAGTGAGATTTGCCGAAAATTTTCATAACACATCAAGGAAATTGAGGAACAACGCTTCTCGGCACACAGAGCTAAGATCGCTATGTACGCAAGTTTCCTTCGTTCGGAACGACTTAGTTACGTGCCTGTAAGCGAGATTTGCCGAAAATTTTCATAACACATCAAGGAAATTGAGGAACAACGCTTCTCGGCACACAGAGCTAAGATCGCTATGTACGCAAGTTTCCTTCGTTCGGAACGACTTAGTTACGTGCCTGTAAGTGAGATTTGCCGAAAATTTTCATAACACATCAAGGAAATTGAGGAACAACGCTTCTCGGCACACAGAGCTAAGATCGCTATGTACGCAAGTTTCCTTCGTTCGGAACGACTTAGTTACGTGCCTGTAAGTGAGATTTGCCGAAAATTTTCATAACACATCAAGGAAATTGAGGAACAACGCTTCTCGGCACACAGAGCTAAGATCGCTATGTACGCAAGTTTCCTTCGTTCGGAACGACTTAGTTACGTGCCTGTAAGTGAGATTTGCCGAAAATTTTCATAACACATCAAGGAAATTGAGGAACAACGCTTCTCGGCACACAGAGCTAAGATCGCTATGTACGCAAGTTTCCTTCGTTCGGAACGACTTAGTTACGTGCCTGTAAGTGAGATTTGCCGAAAATTTTCATAACACATCAAGGAAATTGAGGAACAACGCTTCTCGGCACACAGAGCTAAGATCGCTATGTACGCAAGTTTCCTTCGTTCGGAACGACTTAGTTACGTGCCTGTAAGTGAGATTTGCCGAAAATTTTCATAACACATCAAGGAAATTGAGGAACAACGCTTCTCGGCACACAGAGCTAAGATCGCTATGTACGCAAGTTTCCTTCGTTCGGAACGACTTAGTTACGTGCCTGTAAGTGAGATTTGCCGAAAATTTTCATAACACATCAAGGAAATTGAGGAACAACGCTTCTCGGCACACAGAGCTAAGATCGCTATGTACGCAAGTTTCCTTCGTTCGGAACGACTTAGTTACGTGCCTGTAAGTGAGATTTGCCGAAAATTTTCATAACACATCAAGGAAATTGAGGAACAACGCTTCTCGGCACACAGAGCTAAGATCGCTATGTACGCAAGTTTCCTTCGTTTCGGAACGACTTAGTTACGTGCCTGTAAGTGAGATTTGCCGAAAATTTTCATAACACATCAAGGAAATTGAGGAACAACGCTTCTCGGCACACAGAGCTAAGATCGCTATGTACGCAAGTTTCCTTCGTTCGGAACGACTTAGTTACGTGCCTGTAAGTGAGATTTGCCGAAAATTTTCATAACACATCAAGGAAATTGAGGAACAACGCTTCTCGGCACACAGAGCTAAGATCGCTATGTACGCAAGTTTCCTTCGTTCGGAACGACTTAGTTACGTGCCTGTAAGTGAGATTTGCCGAAAATTTTCATAACACATCAAGGAAATTGAGGAACAACGCTTCTCGGCACACAGAGCTAAGATCGCTATGTACGCAAGTTTCCTTCGTTCGGAACGACTTAGTTACGTGCCTGTAAGCGAGATTTGCCGAAAATTTTCATAACACATCAAGGAAATTGAGGAACAACGCTTCTCGGCACACAGAGCTAAGATCGCTATGTACGCAAGTTTCCTTCGTTCGGAACGACTTAGTTACGTGCCTGTAAGTGAGATTTGCCGAAAATTTTCATAACACATCAAGGAAATTGAGGAACAACGCTTCTCGGCACACAGAGCTAAGATCGCTATGTACGCAAGTTTCCTTCGTTCGGAACGACTTAGTTACGTGCCTGTAAGTGAGATTTGCCGAAAATTTTCATAACACATCAAGGAAATTGAGGAACAACGCTTCTCGGCACACAGAGCTAAGATCGCTATGTACGCAAGTTTCCTTCGTTCGGAACGACTTAGTTACGTGCCTGTAAGTGAGATTTGCCGAAAATTTTCATAACACATCAAGGAAATTGAGGAACAACGCTTCTCGGCACACAGAGCTAAGATCGCTATGTACGCAAGTTTCCTTCGTTCGGAACGACTTAGTTACGTGCCTGTAAGTGAGATTTGCCGAAAATTTTCATAACACATCAAGGAAATTGAGGAACAACGCTTCTCGGCACAGCAGAGCTAAGATCGCTATGTACGCAAGTTTCCTTCGTTCGGAACGACTTAGTTACGTGCCTGTAAGTGAGATTTGCCGAAAATTTTCATAACACATCAAGGAAATTGAGGAACAACGCTTCTCGGCACACAGAGCTAAGATCGCTATGTACGCAAGTTTCCTTCGTTCGGAACGACTTAGTTACGTGCCTGTAAGTGAGATTTGCCGAAAATTTTCATAACACATCAAGGAAATTGAGGAACAACGCTTCTCGGCACACAGAGCTAAGATCGCTATGTACGCAAGTTTCCTTCGTTCGGAACGACTTAGTTACGTGCCTGTAAGTGAGATTTGCCGAAAATTTTCATAACACATCAAGGAAATTGAGGAACAACGCTTCTCGGCACACAGAGCTAAGATCGCTATGTACGCAAGTTTCCTTCGTTCGGAACGACTTAGTTACGTGCCTGTAAGCGAGATTTGCCGAAAATTTTCATAACACATCAAGGAAATTGAGGAACAACGCTTCTCGGCACACAGAGCTAAGATCGCTATGTACGCAAGTTTCCTTCGTTCGGAACGACTTAGTTACGTGCCTGTAAGTGAGATTTGCCGAAATTTTCATAACACATCAAGGAAATTGAGGAACAACGCTTCTCGGCTCACAGAGCTAAGATCGCTATGTACGCAAGTTTCCTTCGTTCGGAACGACTTAGTTACGTGCCTGTAAGCGAGATTTGCCGAAAATTTTCATAACACATCAAGGAAATTGAGGAACAACGCTTCTCGGCTCACAGAGCTAAGATCGCTATGTACGCAAGTTTCCTTCGTTCGGAACGACTTAGTTACGTGCCTGTAAGCGAGATTTGCCGAAAATTTTCATAACACATCAAGGAAATTGAGGAACAACGCTTCTCGGCACACAGAGCTAAGATCGCTATGTACGCAAGTTTCCTTCGTTCGGAACGACTTAGTTACGTGCCTGTAAGTGAGATTTGCCGAAAATTTTCATAACACATCAAGGAAATTGAGGAACAACGCTTCTCGGCACACAGAGCTAAGATCGCTATGTACGCAAGTTTCCTTCGTTCGGAACGACTTAGTTACGTGCCTGTAAGTGAGATTTGCCGAAAATTTTCATAACACATCAAGGAAATTGAGGAACAACGCTTCTCGGCACACAGAGCTAAGATCGCTATGTACGCAAGTTTCCTTCGTTCGGAACGACTTAGTTACGTGCCTGTAAGTGAGATTTGCCGAAAATTTTCATAACACATCAAGGAAATTGAGGAACAACGCTTCTCGGCACACAGAGCTAAGATCGCTATGTACGCAAGTTTCCTTCGTTCGGAACGACTTAGTTACGTGCCTGTAAGTGAGATTTGCCGAAAATTTTCATAACACATCAAGGAAATTGAGGAACAACGCTTCTCGGCACACAGAGCTAAGATCGCTATGTACGCAAGTTTCCTTCGTTCGGAACGACTTAGTTACGTGCCTGTAAGTGAGATTTGCCGAAAATTTTCATAACACATCAAGGAAATTGAGGAACAACGCTTCTCGGCACACAGAGCTAAGATCGCTATGTACGCAAGTTTCCTTCGTTCGGAACGACTTAGTTACGTGCCTGTAAGTGAGATTTGCCGAAAATTTTCATAACACATCAAGGAAATTGAGGAACAACGCTTCTCGGCACACAGAGCTAAGATCGCTATGTACGCAAGTTTCCTTCGTTCGGAACGACTTAGTTACGTGCCTGTAAGTGAGATTTGCCGAAAATTTTCATAACACATCAAGGAAATTGAGGAACAACGCTTCTCGGCACACAGAGCTAAGATCGCTATGTACGCAAGTTTCCTTCGTTCGGAACGACTTAGTTACGTGCCTGTAAGTGAGATTTGCCGAAAATTTTCATAACACATCAAGGAAATTGAGGAACAACGCTTCTCGGCACACAGAGCTAAGATCGCTATGTACGCAAGTTTCCTTCGTTCGGAACGACTTAGTTACGTGCCTGTAAGTGAGATTTGCCGAAAATTTTCATAACACATCAAGGAAATTGAGGAACAACGCTTCTCGGCTCACAGAGCTAAGATCGCTATGTACGCAAGTTTCCTTCGTTCGGAACGACTTAGTTACGTGCCTGTAAGTGAGATTTGCCGAAAATTTTCATAACACATCAAGGAAATTGAGGAACAACGCTTCTCGGCACACAGAGCTAAGATCGCTATGTACGCAAGTTTCCTTCGTTCGGAACGACTTAGTTACGTGCCTGTAAGTGAGATTTGCCGAAAATTTTCATAACACATCAAGGAAATTGAGGAACAACGCTTCTCGGCACACAGAGCTAAGATCGCTATGTACGCAAGTTTCCTTCGTTCGGAACGACTTAGTTACGTGCCTGTAAGCGAGATTTGCCGAAAATTTTCATAACACATCAAGGAAATTGAGGAACAACGCTTCTCGGCACACAGAGCTAAGATCGCTATGTACGCAAGTTTCCTTCGTTCGGAACGACTTAGTTACGTGCCTGTAAGTGAGATATGCCGAAAATTTTCATAACACATCAAGGAAATTGAGGAACAACGCTTCTCGGCACACAGAGCTAAGATCGCTATGTACGCAAGTTTCCTTCGTTCGGAACGACTTAGTTACGTGCCTGTAAGTGAGATTTGCCGAAAATTTTCATAACACATCAAGGAAATTGAGGAACAACGCTTCTCGGCACACAGAGCTAAGATCGCTATGTACGCAAGTTTCCTTCGTTCGGAACGACTTAGTTACGTGCCTGTAAGTGAGATTTGCCGAAAATTTTCATAACACATCAAGGAAATTGAGGAACAACGCTTCTCGGCACACAGAGCTAAGATCGCTATGTACGCAAGTTTCCTTCGTTCGGAACGACTTAGTTACGTGCCTGTAAGTGAGATTTGCCGAAAATTTTCATAACACATCAAGGAAATTGAGGAACAACGCTTCTCGGCTCACAAGATAAGATAAGATCGCTATGTACGCAAGTTTCCTTCGTTCGGAACGACTTAGTTACGTGCCTGTAAGCGAGATTTGCCGAAAATTTTCATAACACATCAAGGAAATTGAGGAACAACGCTTCTCGGCACACAGAGCTAAGATCGCTATGTACGCAAGTTTCCTTCGTTCGGAACGACTTAGTTACGTACCTGTAAGTGAGATATGCCGAAAATTTCATAACACATCAAGGAAATTGAGGAACAACGCTTCTCGGCTCACAGAGCTAAGATCGCTATGTACGCAAGTTTCCTTCGTTCGGAACGACTTAGTTACGTGCCTGTAAGCGAGATTTGCCGAAAATTTTCATAACACATCAAGGAAATTGAGGAACAACGCTTCTCGGCTCACAAGATAAGATCGCTATGTACGCAAGTTTCCTTCGTTCGGAACGACTTAGTTACGTGCCTGTAAGTGAGATTTGCCGAAAATTTTCATAACACATCAAGGAAATTGAGGAACAACGCTTCTCGGCACACAGAGCTAAGATCGCTATGTACGCAAGTTTCCTTCGTTCGGAACGACTTAGTTACGTGCCTGTAAGTGAGATTTGCCGAAAATTTTCATAACACATCAAGGAAATTGAGGAACAACGCTTCTCGGCACACAGAGCTAAGATCGCTATGTACGCAAGTTTCCTTCGTTCGGAACGACTTAGTTACGTGCCTGTAAGTGAGATTTGCCGAAAATTTTCATAACACATCAAGGAAATTGAGGAACAACGCTTCTCGGCACACAGAGCTAAGATCGCTATGTACGCAAGTTTCCTTCGTTCGGAACGACTTAGTTACGTGCCTGTAAGTGAGATTTGCCGAAAATTTTCATAACACATCAAGGAAATTGAGGAACAACGCTTCTCGGCACACAGAGCTAAGATCGCTATGTACGCAAGTTTCCTTCGTTCGGAACGACTTAGTTACGTGCCTGTAAGTGAGATTTGCCGAAAATTTTCATAACACATCAAGGAAATTGAGGAACAACGCTTCTCGGCACACAGAGCTAAGATCGCTATGTACGCAAGTTTCCTTCGTTCGGAACGACTTAGTTACGTGCCTGTAAGTGAGATTTGCCGAAAATTTTCATAACACATCAAGGAAATTGAGGAACAACGCTTCTCGGCTCACAGAGCTAAGATCGCTATGTACGCAAGTTTCCTTCGTTCGGAACGACTTAGTTACGTGCCTGTAAGTGAGATTTGCCGAAAATTTTCATAACACATCAAGGAAATTGAGGAACAACGCTTCTCGGCACACAGAGCTAAGATCGCTATGTACGCAAGTTTCCTTCGTTCGGAACGACTTAGTTACGTGCCTGTAAGTGAGATTTGCCGAAAATTTTCATAACACATCAAGGAAATTGAGGAACAACGCTTCTCGGCACACAGAGCTAAGATCGCTATGTACGCAAGTTTCCTTCGTTCGGAACGACTTAGTTACGTGCCTGTAAGTGAGATTTGCCGAAAATTTTCATAACACATCAAGGAAATTGAGGAACAACGCTTCTCGGCACACAGAGCTAAGATCGCTATGTACGCAAGTTTCCTTCGTTCGGAACGACTTAGTTACGTGCCTGTAAGTGAGATTTGCCGAAAATTTTCATAACACATCAAGGAAATTGAGGAACAACGCTTCTCGGCACACAGAGCTAAGATCGCTATGTACGCAAGTTTCCTTCGTTCGGAACGACTTAGTTACGTGCCTGTAAGTGAGATTTGCCGAAAATTTTCATAACACATCAAGGAAATTGAGGAACAACGCTTCTCGGCACACAGAGCTAAGATCGCTATGTACGCAAGTTTCCTTCGTTCGGAACGACTTAGTTACGTGCCTGTAAGTGAGATTTGCCGAAAATTTTCATAACACATCAAGGAAATTGAGGAACAACGCTTCTCGGCACACAGAGCTAAGATCGCTATGTACGCAAGTTTCCTTCGTTCGGAACGACTTAGTTACGTGCCTGTAAGTGAGATTTGCCGAAAATTTTCATAACACATCAAGGAAATTGAGGAACAACGCTTCTCGGCACACAGAGCTAAGATCGCTATGTACGCAAGTTTCCTTCGTTCGGAACGACTTAGTTACGTGCCTGTAAGTGAGATTTGCCGAAAATTTTCATAACACATCAAGGAAATTGAGGAACAACGCTTCTCGGCACACAGAGCTAAGATCGCTATGTACGCAAGTTTCCTTCGTTCGGAACGACTTAGTTACGTGCCTGTAAGTGAGATTTGCCGAAAATTTTCATAACACATCAAGGAAATTGAGGAACAACGCTTCTCGGCACACAGAGCTAAGATCGCTATGTACGCAAGTTTCCTTCGTTCGGAACGACTTAGTTACGTGCCTGTAAGTGAGATTTGCCGAAAATTTTCATAACACATCAAGGAAATTGAGGAACAACGCTTCTCGGCACACAGAGCTAAGATCGCTATGTACGCAAGTTTCCTTCGTTCGGAACGACTTAGTTACGTGCCTGTAAGTGAGATTTGCCGAAAATTTTCATAACACATCAAGGAAATTGAGGAACAACGCTTCTCGGCTCACAGAGCTAAGATCGCTATGTACGCAAGTTTCCTTCGTTCGGAACGACTTAGTTACGTGCCTGTAAGTGAGATTTGCCGAAAATTTTCATAACACATCAAGGAAATTGAGGAACAACGCTTCTCGGCACACAGAGCTAAGATCGCTATGTACGCAAGTTTCCTTCGTTCGGAACGACTTAGTTACGTGCCTGTAAGTGAGATTTGCCGAAAATTTTCATAACACATCAAGGAAATTGAGGAACAACGCTTCTCGGCACACAGAGCTAAGATCGCTATGTACGCAAGTTTCCTTCGTTCGGAACGACTTAGTTACGTGCCTGTAAGTGAGATTTGCCGAAAATTTTCATAACACATCAAGGAAATTGAGGAACAACGCTTCTCGGCACACAGAGCTAAGATCGCTATGTACGCAAGTTTCCTTCGTTCGGAACGACTTAGTTACGTGCCTGTAAGTGAGATTTGCCGAAAATTTTCATAACACATCAAGGAAATTGAGGAACAACGCTTCTCGGCACACAGAGCTAAGATCGCTATGTACGCAAGTTTCCTTCGTTCGGAACGACTTAGTTACGTGCCTGTAAGTGAGATTTGCCGAAAATTTTCATAACACATCAAGGAAATTGAGGAACAACGCTTCTCGGCACACAGAGCTAAGATCGCTATGTACGCAAGTTTCCTTCGTTCGGAACGACTTAGTTACGTGCCTGTAAGTGAGATTTGCCGAAAATTTTCATAACACATCAAGGAAATTGAGGAACAACGCTTCTCGGCACACAGAGCTAAGATCGCTATGTACGCAAGTTTCCTTCGTTCGGAACGACTTAGTTACGTGCCTGTAAGTGAGATTTGCCGAAAATTTTCATAACACATCAAGGAAATTGAGGAACAACGCTTCTCGGCACACAGAGCTAAGATCGCTATGTACGCAAGTTTCCTTCGTTCGGAACGACTTAGTTACGTGCCTGTAAGTGAGATTTGCCGAAAATTTTCATAACACATCAAGGAAATTGAGGAACAACGCTTCTCGGCACACAGAGCTAAGATCGCTATGTACGCAAGTTTCCTTCGTTCGGAACGACTTAGTTACGTGCCTGTAAGCGAGATTTGCCGAAAATTTTCATAACACATCAAGGAAATTGAGGAACAACGCTTCTCGGCACACAGAGCTAAGATCGCTATGTACGCAAGTTTCCTTCGTTCGGAACGACTTAGTTACGTGCCTGTAAGTGAGATTTGCCGAAAATTTTCATAACACATCAAGGAAATTGAGGAACAACGCTTCTCGGCACACAGAGCTAAGATCGCTATGTACGCAAGTTTCCTTCGTTCGGAACGACTTAGTTACGTGCCTGTAAGTGAGATTTGCCGAAAATTTTCATAACACATCAAGGAAATTGAGGAACAACGCTTCTCGGCACACAGAGCTAAGATCGCTATGTACGCAAGTTTCCTTCGTTCGGAACGACTTAGTTACGTGCCTGTAAGTGAGATTTGCCGAAAATTTTCATAACACATCAAGGAAATTGAGGAACAACGCTTCTCGGCACACAGAGCTAAGATCGCTATGTACGCAAGTTTCCTTCGTTCGGAACGACTTAGTTACGTGCCTGTAAGTGAGATTTGCCGAAAATTTTCATAACACATCAAGGAAATTGAGGAACAACGCTTCTCGGCACACAGAGCTAAGATCGCTATGTACGCAAGTTTCCTTCGTTCGGAACGACTTAGTTACGTGCCTGTAAGTGAGATTTGCCGAAAATTTTCATAACACATCAAGGAAATTGAGGAACAACGCTTCTCGGCTCACAGAGCTAAGATCGCTATGTACGCAAGTTTCCTTCGTTCGGAACGACTTAGTTACGTGCCTGTAAGTGAGATTTGCCGAAAATTTTCATAACACATCAAGGAAATTGAGGAACAACGCTTCTCGGCACACAGAGCTAAGATCGCTATGTACGCAAGTTTCCTTCGTTCGGAACGACTTAGTTACGTGCCTGTAAGTGAGATTTGCCGAAAATTTTCATAACACATCAAGGAAATTGAGGAACAACGCTTCTCGGCACACAGAGCTAAGATCGCTATGTACGCAAGTTTCCTTCGTTCGGAACGACTTAGTTACGTGCCTGTAAGTGAGATTTGCCGAAAATTTTCATAACACATCAAGGAAATTGAGGAACAACGCTTCTCGGCACACAGAGCTAAGATCGCTATGTACGCAAGTTTCCTTCGTTCGGAACGACTTAGTTACGTGCCTGTAAGTGAGATTTGCCGAAAATTTTCATAACACATCAAGGAAATTGAGGAACAACGCTTCTCGGCTCACAGAGCTAAGATCGCTATGTACGCAAGTTTCCTTCGTTCGGAACGACTTAGTTACGTGCCTGTAAGCGAGATTTGCCGAAAATTTTCATAACACATCAAGGAAATTGAGGAACAACGCTTCTCGGCACACAGAGCTAAGATCGCTATGTACGCAAGTTTCCTTCGTTCGGAACGACTTAGTTACGTACCTGTAAGTGAGATTTGCCGAAAATTTTCATAACACATCAAGGAAATTGAGGAACAACGCTTCTCGGCACACAGAGCTAAGATCGCTATGTACGCAAGTTTCCTTCGTTCGGAACGACTTAGTTACGTGCCTGTAAGTGAGATTTGCCGAAAATTTTCATAACACATCAAGGAAATTGAGGAACAACGCTTCTCGGCACACAGAGCTAAGATCGCTATGTACGCAAGTTTCCTTCGTTCGGAACGACTTAGTTACGTGCCTGTAAGCGAGATTTGCCGAAAATTTTCATAACACATCAAGGAAATTGAGGAACAACGCTTCTCGGCACACAGAGCTAAGATCGC
The DNA here is from genome assembly GCA_037039905.1 of Formica aserva. NCBI lineage: Eukaryota > Metazoa > Arthropoda > Insecta > Hymenoptera > Formicidae > Formica > Formica aserva. The sequence goes on along the minus strand of JAXRKO010000832.1, from coordinate 7,969 downwards.
TATGTACGCAAGTTTCCTTCGTTCGGAACGACTTAGTTACGTGCCTGTAAGTGAGATTTGCCGAAAATTTTCATAACACATCAAGGAAATTGAGGAACAACGCTTCTCGGCACACAGAGCTAAGATCGCTATGTACGCAAGTTTCCTTCGTTCGGAACGACTTAGTTACGTGCCTGTAAGTGAGATTTGCCGAAAATTTTCATAACACATCAAGGAAATTGAGGAACAACGCTTCTCGGCACACAGAGCTAAGATCGCTATGTACGCAAGTTTCCTTCGTTCGGAACGACTTAGTTACGTGCCTGTAAGTGAGATTTGCCGAAAATTTTCATAACACATCAAGGAAATTGAGGAACAACGCTTCTCGGCACACAGAGCTAAGATCGCTATGTACGCAAGTTTCCTTCGTTCGGAACGACTTAGTTACGTGCCTGTAAGTGAGATTTGCCGAAAATTTTCATAACACATCAAGGAAATTGAGGAACAACGCTTCTCGGCACACAGAGCTAAGATCGCTATGTACGCAAGTTTCCTTCGTTCGGAACGACTTAGTTACGTGCCTGTAAGCGAGATTTGCCGAAAATTTTCATAACACATCAAGGAAATTGAGGAACAACGCTTCTCGGCACACAGAGCTAAGATCGCTATGTACGCAAGTTTCCTTCGTTCGGAACGACTTAGTTACGTGCCTGTAAGCGAGATTTGCCGAAAATTTTCATAACACATCAAGGAAATTGAGGAACAACGCTTCTCGGCACACAGAGCTAAGATCGCTATGTACGCAAGTTTCCTTCGTTCGGAACGACTTAGTTACGTGCCTGTAAGCGAGATTTGCCGAAAATTTTCATAACACATCAAGGAAATTGAGGAACAACGCTTCTCGGCACACAGAGCTAAGATCGCTATGTACGCAAGTTTCCTTCGTTCGGAACGACTTAGTTACGTGCCTGTAAGTGAGATTTGCCGAAAATTTTCATAACACATCAAGGAAATTGAGGAACAACGCTTCTCGGCACACAGAGCTAAGATCGCTATGTACGCAAGTTTCCTTCGTTCGGAACGACTTAGTTACGTGCCTGTAAGTGAGATTTGCCGAAAATTTTCATAACACATCAAGGAAATTGAGGAACAACGCTTCTCGGCACACAGAGCTAAGATCGCTATGTACGCAAGTTTCCTTCGTTCGGAACGACTTAGTTACGTGCCTGTAAGTGAGATTTGCCGAAAATTTTCATAACACATCAAGGAAATTGAGGAACAACGCTTCTCGGCACACAGAGCTAAGATCGCTATGTACGCAAGTTTCCTTCGTTCGGAACGACTTAGTTACGTGCCTGTAAGTGAGATTTGCCGAAAGTTTTCATAACACATCAAGGAAATTGAGGAACAACGCTTCTCGGCACACAGAGCTAAGATCGCTATGTACGCAAGTTTCCTTCGTTCGGAACGACTTAGTTACGTGCCTGTAAGCGAGATTTGCCGAAAATTTTCATAACACATCAAGGAAATTGAGGAACAACGCTTCTCGGCACACAGAGCTAAGATCGCTATGTACGCAAGTTTCCTTCGTTCGGAACGACTTAGTTACGTGCCTGTAAGTGAGATTTGCCGAAAATTTTCATAACACATCAAGGAAATTGAGGAACAACGCTTCTCGGCACACAGAGCTAAGATCGCTATGTACGCAAGTTTCCTTCGTTCGGAACGACTTAGTTACGTGCCTGTAAGCGAGATTTGCCGAAAATTTTCATAACACATCAAGGAAATTGAGGAACAACGCTTCTCGGCACACAGAGCTAAGATCGCTATGTACGCAAGTTTCCTTCGTTCGGAACGACTTAGTTACGTGCCTGTAAGCGAGATTTGCCGAAAATTTTCATAACACATCAAGGAAATTGAGGAACAACGCTTCTCGGCACACAGAGCTAAGATCGCTATGTACGCAAGTTTCCTTCGTTCGGAACGACTTAGTTACGTGCCTGTAAGTGAGATTTGCCGAAAATTTTCATAACACATCAAGGAAATTGAGGAACAACGCTTCTCGGCACACAGAGCTAAGATCGCTATGTACGCAAGTTTCCTTCGTTCGGAACGACTTAGTTACGTGCCTGTAAGTGAGATTTGCCGAAAATTTTCATAACACATCAAGGAAATTGAGGAACAACGCTTCTCGGCACACAGAGCTAAGATCGCTATGTACGCAAGTTTCCTTCGTTCGGAACGACTTAGTTACGTGCCTGTAAGTGAGATTTGCCGAAAATTTTCATAACACATCAAGGAAATTGAGGAACAACGCTTCTCGGCACACAGAGCTAAGATCGCTATGTACGCAAGTTTCCTTCGTTCGGAACGACTTAGTTACGTGCCTGTAAGCGAGATTTGCCGAAAATTTTCATAACACATCAAGGAAATTGAGGAACAACGCTTCTCGGCACACAGAGCTAAGATCGCTATGTACGCAAGTTTCCTTCGTTCGGAACGACTTAGTTACGTGCCTGTAAGTGAGATTTGCCGAAAATTTTCATAACACATCAAGGAAATTGAGGAACAACGCTTCTCGGCACACAGAGCTAAGATCGCTATGTACGCAAGTTTCCTTCGTTCGGAACGACTTAGTTACGTGCCTGTAAGTGAGATTTGCCGAAAATTTTCATAACACATCAAGGAAATTGAGGAACAACGCTTCTCGGCACACAGAGCTAAGATCGCTATGTACGCAAGTTTCCTTCGTTCGGAACGACTTAGTTACGTGCCTGTAAGTGAGATTTGCCGAAAATTTTCATAACACATCAAGGAAATTGAGGAACAACGCTTCTCGGCACACAGAGCTAAGATCGCTATGTACGCAAGTTTCCTTCGTTCGGAACGACTTAGTTACGTGCCTGTAAGCGAGATTTGCCGAAAATTTTCATAACACATCAAGGAAATTGAGGAACAACGCTTCTCGGCACACAGAGCTAAGATCGCTATGTACGCAAGTTTCCTTCGTTCGGAACGACTTAGTTACGTGCCTGTAAGTGAGATTTGCCGAAAATTTTCATAACACATCAAGGAAATTGAGGAACAACGCTTCTCGGCACACAGAGCTAAGATCGCTATGTACGCAAGTTTCCTTCGTTCGGAACGACTTAGTTACGTGCCTGTAAGTGAGATTTGCCGAAAATTTTCATAACACATCAAGGAAATTGAGGAACAACGCTTCTCGGCACACAGAGCTAAGATCGCTATGTACGCAAGTTTCCTTCGTTCGGAACGACTTAGTTACGTGCCTGTAAGTGAGATTTGCCGAAAATTTTCATAACACATCAAGGAAATTGAGGAACAACGCTTCTCGGCTCACAGAGCTAAGATCGCTATGTACGCAAGTTTCCTTCGTTCGGAACGACTTAGTTACGTGCCTGTAAGTGAGATTTGCCGAAAATTTTCATAACACATCAAGGAAATTGAGGAACAACGCTTCTCGGCACACAGAGCTAAGATCGCTATGTACGCAAGTTTCCTTCGTTCGGAACGACTTAGTTACGTGCCTGTAAGTGAGATTTGCCGAAAATTTTCATAACACATCAAGGAAATTGAGGAACAACGCTTCTCGGCACACAGAGCTAAGATCGCTATGTACGCAAGTTTCCTTCGTTCGGAACGACTTAGTTACGTGCCTGTAAGCGAGATTTGCCGAAAATTTTCATAACACATCAAGGAAATTGAGGAACAACGCTTCTCGGCACACAGAGCTAAGATCGCTATGTACGCAAGTTTCCTTCGTTCGGAACGACTTAGTTACGTGCCTGTAAGTGAGATTTGCCGAAAATTTTCATAACACATCAAGGAAATTGAGGAACAACGCTTCTCGGCACACAGAGCTAAGATCGCTATGTACGCAAGTTTCCTTCGTTCGGAACGACTTAGTTACGTGCCTGTAAGTGAGATTTGCCGAAAATTTTCATAACACATCAAGGAAATTGAGGAACAACGCTTCTCGGCACACAGAGCTAAGATCGCTATGTACGCAAGTTTCCTTCGTTCGGAACGACTTAGTTACGTGCCTGTAAGCGAGATTTGCCGAAAATTTTCATAACACATCAAGGAAATTGAGGAACAACGCTTCTCGGCACACAGAGCTAAGATCGCTATGTACGCAAGTTTCCTTCGTTCGGAACGACTTAGTTACGTGCCTGTAAGTGAGATTTGCCGAAAATTTTCATAACACATCAAGGAAATTGAGGAACAACGCTTCTCGGCACACAGAGCTAAGATCGCTATGTACGCAAGTTTCCTTCGTTCGGAACGACTTAGTTACGTGCCTGTAAGTGAGATTTGCCGAAAATTTTCATAACACATCAAGGAAATTGAGGAACAACGCTTCTCGGCACACAGAGCTAAGATCGCTATGTACGCAAGTTTCCTTCGTTCGGAACGACTTAGTTACGTGCCTGTAAGTGAGATTTGCCGAAAATTTTCATAACACATCAAGGAAATTGAGGAACAACGCTTCTCGGCACACAGAGCTAAGATCGCTATGTACGCAAGTTTCCTTCGTTCGGAACGACTTAGTTACGTGCCTGTAAGCGAGATTTGCCGAAAATTTTCATAACACATCAAGGAAATTGAGGAACAACGCTTCTCGGCACACAGAGCTAAGATCGCTATGTACGCAAGTTTCCTTCGTTCGGAACGACTTAGTTACGTGCCTGTAAGCGAGATTTGCCGAAAATTTTCATAACACATCAAGGAAATTGAGGAACAACGCTTCTCGGCACACAGAGCTAAGATCGCTATGTACGCAAGTTTCCTTCGTTCGGAACGACTTAGTTACGTGCCTGTAAGCGAGATTTGCCGAAAATTTTCATAACACATCAAGGAAATTGAGGAACAACGCTTCTCGGCACACAGAGCTAAGATCGCTATGTACGCAAGTTTCCTTCGTTCGGAACGACTTAGTTACGTGCCTGTAAGTGAGATTTGCCGAAAATTTTCATAACACATCAAGGAAATTGAGGAACAACGCTTCTCGGCACACAGAGCTAAGATCGCTATGTACGCAAGTTTCCTTCGTTCGGAACGACTTAGTTACGTGCCTGTAAGTGAGATTTGCCGAAAATTTTCATAACACATCAAGGAAATTGAGGAACAACGCTTCTCGGCACACAGAGCTAAGATCGCTATGTACGCAAGTTTCCTTCGTTCGGAACGACTTAGTTACGTGCCTGTAAGTGAGATTTGCCGAAAATTTTCATAACACATCAAGGAAATTGAGGAACAACGCTTCTCGGCACACAGAGCTAAGATCGCTATGTACGCAAGTTTCCTTCGTTCGGAACGACTTAGTTACGTGCCTGTAAGTGAGATTTGCCGAAAATTTTCATAACACATCAAGGAAATTGAGGAACAACGCTTCTCGGCACACAGAGCTAAGATCGCTATGTACGCAAGTTTCCTTCGTTCGGAACGACTTAGTTACGTGCCTGTAAGTGAGATTTGCCGAAAATTTTCATAACACATCAAGGAAATTGAGGAACAACGCTTCTCGGCACACAGAGCTAAGATCGCTATGTACGCAAGTTTCCTTCGTTCGGAACGACTTAGTTACGTGCCTGTAAGTGAGATTTGCCGAAAATTTTCATAACACATCAAGGAAATTGAGGAACAACGCTTCTCGGCACACAGAGCTAAGATCGCTATGTACGCAAGTTTCCTTCGTTCGGAACGACTTAGTTACGTGCCTGTAAGCGAGATTTGCCGAAAATTTTCATAACACATCAAGGAAATTGAGGAACAACGCTTCTCGGCACACAGAGCTAAGATCGCTATGTACGCAAGTTTCCTTCGTTCGGAACGACTTAGTTACGTGCCTGTAAGCGAGATTTGCCGAAAATTTTCATAACACATCAAGGAAATTGAGGAACAACGCTTCTCGGCACACAGAGCTAAGATCGCTATGTACGCAAGTTTCCTTCGTTCGGAACGACTTAGTTACGTGCCTGTAAGTGAGATTTGCCGAAAATTTTCATAACACATCAAGGAAATTGAGGAACAACGCTTCTCGGCACACAGAGCTAAGATCGCTATGTACGCAAGTTTCCTTCGTTCGGAACGACTTAGTTACGTGCCTGTAAGCGAGATTTGCCGAAAATTTTCATAACACATCAAGGAAATTGAGGAACAACGCTTCTCGGCACACAGAGCTAAGATCGCTATGTACGCAAGTTTCCTTCGTTCGGAACGACTTAGTTACGTGCCTGTAAGCGAGATTTGCCGAAAATTTTCATAACACATCAAGGAAATTGAGGAACAACGCTTCTCGGCACACAGAGCTAAGATCGCTATGTACGCAAGTTTCCTTCGTTCGGAACGACTTAGTTACGTACCTGTAAGTGAGATATAAGTTTTCCTGTAAGCGAGATTTGCCGAAAATTTTCATAACACATCAAGGAAATTGAGGAACAACGCTTCTCGGCACACAGAGCTAAGATCGCTATGTACGCAAGTTTCCTTCGTTCGGAACGACTTAGTTACGTGCCTGTAAGTGAGATTTGCCGAAAATTTTCATAACACATCAAGGAAATTGAGGAACAACGCTTCTCGGCACACAGAGCTAAGATCGCTATGTACGCAAGTTTCCTTCGTTCGGAACGACTTAGTTACGTGCCTGTAAGTGAGATTTGCCGAAAATTTTCATAACACATCAAGGAAATTGAGGAACAACGCTTCTCGGCACACAGAGCTAAGATCGCTATGTACGCAAGTTTCCTTCGTTCGGAACGACTTAGTTACGTGCCTGTAAGCGAGATTTGCCGAAAATTTTCATAACACATCAAGGAAATTGAGGAACAACGCTTCTCGGCACACAGAGCTAAGATCGCTATGTACGCAAGTTTCCTTCGTTCGGAACGACTTAGTTACGTGCCTGTAAGTGAGATTTGCCGAAAATTTTCATAACACATCAAGGAAATTGAGGAACAACGCTTCTCGGCACACAGAGCTAAGATCGCTATGTACGCAAGTTTCCTTCGTTCGGAACGACTTAGTTACGTGCCTGTAAGCGAGATTTGCCGAAAATTTTCATAACACATCAAGGAAATTGAGGAACAACGCTTCTCGGCACACAGAGCTAAGATCGCTATGTACGCAAGTTTCCTTCGTTCGGAACGACTTAGTTACGTGCCTGTAAGTGAGATTTGCCGAAAATTTTCATAACACATCAAGGAAATTGAGGAACAACGCTTCTCGGCACACAGAGCTAAGATCGCTATGTACGCAAGTTTCCTTCGTTCGGAACGACTTAGTTACGTGCCTGTAAGCGAGATTTGCCGAAAATTTTCATAACACATCAAGGAAATTGAGGAACAACGCTTCTCGGCACACAGAGCTAAGATCGCTATGTACGCAAGTTTCCTTCGTTCGGAACGACTTAGTTACGTGCCTGTAAGTGAGATTTGCCGAAAATTTTCATAACACATCAAGGAAATTGAGGAACAACGCTTCTCGGCACACAGAGCTAAGATCGCTATGTACGCAAGTTTCCTTCGTTCGGAACGACTTAGTTACGTGCCTGTAAGTGAGATTTGCCGAAAATTTTCATAACACATCAAGGAAATTGAGGAACAACGCTTCTCGGCACACAGAGCTAAGATCGCTATGTACGCAAGTTTCCTTCGTTCGGAACGACTTAGTTACGTGCCTGTAAGCGAGATTTGCCGAAAATTTTCATAACACATCAAGGAAATTGAGGAACAACGCTTCTCGGCACACAGAGCTAAGATCGCTATGTACGCAAGTTTCCTTCGTTCGGAACGACTTAGTTACGTGCCTGTAAGTGAGATATGCCGAAAGTTTTCATAACACATCAAGGAAATTGAGGAACAACGCTTCTCGGCACACAGAGCTAAGATCGCTATGTACGCAAGTTTCCTTCGTTCGGAACGACTTAGTTACGTGCCTGTAAGCGAGATTTGCCGAAAATTTTCATAAC